>CM062820.1:865513100-865535600 GCA_031772625.1 Pinus tabuliformis
AATTAATTAAGTTTATTATTTTTTATTGTATAATTTTATTTATTAGGTAAAATATATAATGTAATGAATATATTTATGAGTTGTGTTTTCATATTCATAAAATAGAAGAATTATGTTATTATTATTGAAAAAATCACAAATGAAGTGATAATGAGTGTTAATGTGCATGTTTTTCCTCTAGAACACATGATTTTTTGAAAATGCAGTCACTAAGCTATTGCCCTAAATAATAGAAGTTGGCCACCTCACATGTGCAAGATGCTATTGCTCTAAAAAATAGAAGCTCACCACTTCACGTGTGCAAGATCTTTCAAAGGTATTCATAGCCAGACTACATGGCATAACGATGTAGTAGTTGTTCTATATTCTGTTTCTATGGAAGATATAGAGACAATGGATTTTTTCAAGCTCCCCATGACATCAAATTTCTACTCAAATGAAAATCATATCCTAATGTGTCTTTCCTATTATCAATATCACTAGAAAAATCACTATCTCTAAGTGTGTTCATAATTTTTGTACTGCAATTCATAATCAATTTTTTTTTTTTTTTCACAAGAACGACTATGGATTATATTAGCTGGTTGGCCTAATTGCCAGAATTATGATTACAATGGGATTTGTCCAGGTCTAAATAGAACCGACCTCCTGAAGTATTGAAGGGTTTGTATTCATCTTCCAGCTCTTTTTAGGTTCTATAATGGAGTTGATTTCTGTAATTTGCCCAAGCTTGAAAATGCAAACAAATTGATTTAGAATCAGGCAATAAAACATAGCTGCTGAAATGCTTATGGAATCTCATGGGCGAAAATTGAGCCATTTAGGTCCTAGGGGCTTAACAGGGCGAACTGGGGTCCCAAGTTTCTTCCCCGTCTCTTATCATTGCCTCAGCGGAGAGAAGAACGGCCTTATTTGCTTCACGATTTGCTTCTTTATTATTTTCTCTTAGTACATGAAAGTATTTCAGGTTTTGGAACAGCTTTCCCAAGCTTCTAATTCTTTGAATCTGCCTTGCTAATCTTAAGTCCCGGGGGTAGTATTGGTCACCATGAGCTTTATGATCACTTGAGAGTCCCCTAGAATGATTGCCTCCTTGATTTCCAGACTCAATAGTAACTTGAGACCTTGATAAAGGGCCAATGCTTCCGCTTGTATGCTGGAATTGAACCCCAGCCCCCAGGCAAAGCTATGGATCAGAGTGCCTTCTGTGCTATTAACCGTTCCTCTTGCCCCAACCTTGCCAGGATTTCCTTTTGCTGCCCCATCGAAAAAGAGAGAATGAACCTTATGGCTGGAGATCCAGTCTCGAAACTCTTCCTTATTTATCCTCCTTACTTGCCATTCCTCAAAAGGAATAATGCTTATGTTGGGTTGACGGAATTGAAGGTTTAAGGAAGTCCCCCAAATAATGTCGAGTTGACTAAGATTCGAATCGTCTTTATGATCCTCCAGGCATTCTTTTAGCTGGATTTTTATCTTAGCCACTACCACTTTGGCATCGTGCTGGGTATTTCTGAATATTCTGCTGTTTCGCTCTAGCCAAATTTGCCAACAACAAATTTTTAGGAGGGAAGACCAGGCGGCCTTTATCACTTTATTTTTAGAAGGGGGAGCTGGATATCTATTTTGCCAGTTAGTGAAGAGTTTGGATATGGAGGCAGGCAATTCGAAATTTGGATTCCAATGCTCCATCAGTTCTCTCCAAACCTGCTCTGAAAATTTGCATTTTAATACCAGATGGGTGACACATTCCGCCTTCTCTTTGCACAATGAGCATCTAGACGGGCCATAGATGCCACGCCTCTGCAGGTTCTCGTCGGTGAGTATTTTACCGTGACAAAGAAGCCAATTGAACATATCGATCTTGGGCAGCGATGGAATTTCCCAAACTGTTATCCATGGGGCGGGTCAGGAGGAACATACGAGATTGCAACAAGATTCGAGTAGCCACACGACACAATATAACCCGCAGCTAAAGAGCCCCAACCTCGTCTGTCTCTCCTGCGAATGTGTGAAGGGGCAGCTCCGTTTAACAAGTCGCAGAGATGACTGACGTCCTGAAGAAGTTCCGCCGGTGGATCGAGGAAGTTCCAGCCAACCCAATGCGTCCCTTCCCACTTGGAGATGTCCCAGAGAGTGTGTTTACCTGTATTTGTGATCCAGTCCCGCAGCTTCTTCATGGAATGACAGTCCCCAATCGGATCACGATCCATTATGCGATTTGACCATATGTTGATTTTTTTCCCATTTCCAGGGACCCAATAGGCCTTGGAACGGATCAGAGGGGCAGCTTTAGAGCTGAGTCTGGCGAATGAAGAGGTGCCTTGGGGAAGAGGCCCGTCCAGACATCTTGACCTCTCGCCTGTGAAGTATTTCCTCGAGAGCACTAGCTGAGCCCAGCTAGGCTTGGGCGCTATGATTTTCCAAAGTAGCTTAGCTCCCATGGCGATGTTTTGAAGGGGAAGCTTCTTGCAGTTTAGGCTTCCCTCCATCTGAGGTTTGAGGATTGTCTCCCAGTTGACCAGGGGGAATTTCCTCTCATTTTGCTTACCTCCCTTCCAAAAGAAATTTCGAATGTGCTGGTCCATTTTCTGAAGGATGCCGACAGGAGCTAGAAGCACAGAGAACTGGAATAAAGGGAGACTGCAGAGAACATATTTGATTAGGACTGTCTTGCCTGCAATGTTTAACCAATTATAACCCCATGCCTGAAGTTTGACCTTGAATTTTTCTAGCTGAGGTATCCAGTCCCTGCTATAGGCACGCTTGAGGAAGATAGGCATTCCTAAATACTTAAATGAGGTCCATACAGCAAAGGCAGCAAATCCTAAACATCTGGCAATGGAGTTGAGCATAGGGGGCGAGGTATTCCAGCTGTATATGTGACACTTTCCTTTATTAAGACAGCTTCCAGACATCATGCCAAACTCATCCAGAGCCTCTTTGAATCTGGTGGCTGAGTGGATTGAAGCAGCCCCAAGAAGCAGTGTATCGTCTGCAAACAGGGCATGATTTATGTTCTGAACTCCTCTTGCAATGCAAATCCCTGGAATCTCCTGATCTTGCCATTTTTTGTTTAAGTGAAAGCTGAGAACTGAGGCTTGGATAACAAACAACAGAGGAGACAGGGGGCAGCCTTGCCTTAATCATCTTGTAGCTTTAAAGAAACCTGCAGCTCTGCCATTAATTAAGGGCACTATCCATGGCTCCGAGATGCAAGCCCGGATCCATTTTATAAAGCTCTCTCTGAATCCAAATTTTTTTAAAACATTCAACAGAAAGCTATGCCTAACACGATCAAATGCATTTGCTAAATCCAGTTTGATGGCCATACCTCTTTCCTTGCGCTGGTGACTGGATAGGATTACCTCTTGAACTAGAATGAAGTTATCCACCAGCTGTCTTCCATGGATGAAGCCCCCTTGATTCTCAGGAATGATTTTAGGGAGGATGTGTTTCAGCCTGCTAGCAATGATTTTGGTGATCAGTTTGTAGCCAATATTACAAAGAGAGATGGGGCGAAATCTGTTGAACGAATTGGCGCCCTTCTCCTTAGGAATAAGTGCAAGGAACGAGGAGTTTGTGCTTCCTCCAATTTTCTGGAAATCTTGCGATTTTTGTATCATTTTAAGGAGATCTTTTCCCACAATGTGCCAGCAAGATTGAAGAAATCTGGCAGAGAAACCGTCAGGTCCTGGGGCTTTATCAGGGTCCATGGCAAAGAGAGCAGCTTTGACCTCATCCATGGTGACTTTAGCTTCTAGCTGGAGGTTCATATGAGCTGAGATTGAAGAGGGGACCCCGTCCAGCAGACAAGAATTCTGAGATCCATTCGCCTCTTCGCTGTACAGTTTTTGGAAATGGCGAAAGGCTGCCTGCTTGATGTCTGTAAAGTCTTTGTGGGTCACGACTTCTTCTTTGATTTCTGCTATATAGTTGAAGCTTTTTCTGGCTTGAGATTGTTTGTGGAAATATGAGGTGTTTTTGTCTCCTGCTTTGAGCCATAGGCAGCGAGATTTGATCCTCCAGGCTTCCTCTTCGTTCAAACAGGCTTTGTGATATTGCTGTTGAAGATGGGCCTCTTTGTCAAGAATTTCTTTAGAGATGTGGGCCTCTTCCAAGATCTGGTGGTGGGCATCTAGCATGCATTGGATCTTTTTCCTTTCAGTAGCTGGATTAGGAAGAGATTTGGCCCAGCTTTTTAGGGCAGATTTCACTCTTCTGAGTTTCTCTTCCCAGATATAGAATGGAGAGCCATTGACTGGCTGAGACCAACTTTGCTTGACAATCTGCAGGAAGCTGGGTTCCTTGATCCAAAGAGGGCTGAATTTGAAGGGGATGGGGCCAAGATCCGTGAGGGTTCAGAGGATCAGCTTGATGGGGTTATGGTCAGAGGTGCTACAGGGAAGGATATGCATGTTGGCATCTAAACCAAACAGAAGGAAGGAACTTTGCACAAAAAATCTATCTAGCCTTGCTGCAATATGCCCAGGCCCTATTCTTTTATTTGACCACGTGTACTTACCTGAAACAGGCTTGATATCTAGCAGATCCCAGTCTTGGAGAAGATCTTCTGCCCATTCCCTTGCCGGGTCTCGCACAATGGTTCCTCCACGCTTTTCTGTAGAGTGCAGCGTGAGATTTAGGTCTCCTGCAATGATGATGTTTTCTAGAATGCCCAGATCCGCTTGGTTTCTTAATGAATCCCAGCAAGACTTTTTTTCTCCAGCGCTGACCGACACATAAACGTTGAAGAGGCAAAAGGTTTCTTTAGTAACTAAATGTTGCATCTTCAACATCAACCAGTGGGTGGTTGAAGTTTCAGATATTAGCGAGAACATGCTATCATTCCATAGAGATCCCAGCCCTCCAGAGGCTCCTCGGGCTGAGACAGCAGCTGCTTTGCTCTTATTCCATAGTTTTCTACTTAGGTGAAGGAGGCCCGAATCCTCCATCTTGGTCTCCTGGAGGAGGAGTATGTCCGGGGCTTCTATTCTTATTAAATTTCTTATTGCCTCTTCTTTGATTTTGCTCCCCATACCCTTGCAGTTCCAGGAGATGATTTTCATTATTTACCTTTGCTTTGGTGGGCTCCCTTGGAGCCTTGATGCTGGTTTCTAGCCATCTTTGGTTTTTTTGCTAACAGCTTCTCCAATGTAGGTTGGCTGCCCTGCAACTTGTCCTTATACGTTTCATGCTCTCTTTTCTCCCGATCTGTTTTGTGCCCTCTTGTAGATCTCCTTACAGAGGCTTGGGAGTCTCGTATTTCTCCTTCCTCGTCCGAGTCTTCCGATTCTTGGTCCTCTTCCTCAACTTCTTTTGGGGTTCCTTTTGAGCTTTCTGCTACGCCTGAGTCTTTGGAGGGATTGGGCTGACCGCCTTTCTCTGGAGTGACTGATTTCTGGGCCTCGACTTCATGGGTGTCCTCTGGTTGAGAGCTGAGGGGATCAAACCTGTTTTCTAGGGCAGTCTTGGGCTGGGTCTGCTGAGCAGGGCCCTGATGAGGATTGCCATTAGATCCTCCCACCTTCTGAGCTTTGAGAGAATTTTTAGTTCACTTGACTTGGTTCCAGCCGTCCTCCTTCCCTTGCACAGATTCAATATTGGACGGACAGCTTCTGGCGAAATGGCCATAAACATGGCATTTCCGGCATTTAAAGGGTAGCTGTTCGTAGTCTAGTTTCTGCATGTGTGTCCAGCTTCCAACCTTGATTTTAATGGCCTCTGGAAGTCCCTCCTCCAGATCCACCTCCACGCAGATCCTGGCACAATCATATTGATCCTTGTTATTTGCCCGATCTATAAATTTCCCCAGGGCATTTCCTATGTGCATCAATGAGTCCCAGTTCCAGCAATGCACTGGAAGATTTGGCAGCCTGACCCACACTGGGACAGCTTTGGGTACATCCACTGCCAGATCAAAGTCCGGAGTCCATTTGTTCAGGTACAGACCCTGGGGGCCCATGAAGTAGGGGCCGTTTCGAAAGATCAGGTCTTTGTCGTCCTTTGAGGTAAACTCGAAGAGGAAGAATCCTCTCCCCAAGAAGTAAGAGGTCACACTTTCTTGGATCAACGACGCCCAGTTTCTTTTGACCCAGTTCTCTGTGGATTTGGGGGAAGGCCATAGTCTGGTGAACTGGCTGAAAAGAGCTCTCTCAGATAAGGACAATGCTACCTGGATCGGGGTTTCCGGAGGGAGGGAGCTCTCAGGAATATCGTCTAGTTTCTTGACGAATTTCGCAGCTTCTACATTCTTCTTCTTAGGGAGACCTTCCAGGAGACGATTGAAGGCCTCAACTGAAGAGGACGGAGGGGGGGGAGGGGAGAACACCGCCTGGGGAGTGCCCAACACCTCCATGGTCCCAAGCAGCCTGCCAAGCTCAATCCGGGCCTGCTCAGGCCTTCAATGAACCGGGCGACCACATGGTAGGCGGAGAGTAACGAGTGAGCCCTCCCGCAGAGCGCAGAATGACGGAGTGCGGGCTTGTGCGCAGCCTGCGGGACGCGCAGAAAGCGGAACTGGGTAGGGCTGAGGGCGATTAGAGCAACATCGCAGAGCTATAATTAAAAAATCTATTTGGATTTTTTTTTCATAATCAATTTTATCTACAATATACCTCAATATTTTTTTCCAACTTTCAAGTGAGAGTCCTTGGGAGAATCCATCAATTTGGAAATGAAACTAACTACATACATAACTTCAGGTCTAGTTGTAATGAGGTACATAAGGCTACCTACAAGCCTCTTATATAATGTTAAATCCACTACTTGTCCATCATCTTGTTTGCTCAATTTTGTTCCTATTGAGATAGATGTTGTTGTTGGTTTACATTTTCCCATTTTGAATCTCTTTATGCTAAAAATGCAACAATAAAATCTAGTTTTGACTTTGCGTTAGTCAAACTAGATTAAAATTCCAATTTCTATTTCAGCGAAATAATTGGAGGTAGTTAACTGAGGTGACATGGAACTTGTCACTTAATTAACTCAATTAATTCGAGTGGGAGACGCTTGAGTTCAGTTCATTATGATTGATTGGTCTAGAAGAAGGTCAAATTTACGTCCATCAGATCACCTAGGTTCGAGCTTATTGCAAAGAGAGCTATTTTTGTCCAGAAGATCATTGGTATACCTTGCATGTGAATCCATACAAGGATTTTTTTCATTATTTATTTGTTTGGGCCAAGAGTTCTAACCTTCAATACTGCAATGCTTGTTGGGCATAATTATCTACAGTTGGGAATTTTCACCTCTATGATTTGTAGGGATCAAATAAACTCCACACGGGGTTCAATTTGACACATTAAGCATTGATTTTTGGGCATCCAGCACAAGCACCACATAGTTGAGATTGATTATATTCTAAAACAATGCATAGATGCCTTCTGTTGCAATTTCCAATAATTGAACTATTTAATGAATCTATGTAACTCAAGATAGAGGATGAAATGTCTTTACTGAGATGCTATGAGTCACACCAATTATAAACACACAGTGGATTTACATTCATTGATCCTCAATCCAATTTCACACACTCAACTCTTGCAACCTATAATCCCTTAAACACATCATATTTAACACGTATGGAGTTAAAATTTAAATTATGTAATGACAGGGATAGTTTCTACAAATTCCACACATTGCTATGCTATACACAGATGACTCCTTTTTATTAATATGAAACCACAATAAATTACATCACTTTCGATCCAAAAGAGTATGATCTAATTGACTAAGATAAGAAAAAAAGATCATCATTGTCCTAATATAAACATGCATACAACAATTAGCTCTCAATGTTGGGTGCGGAGCATGATTATGTTCTTTATTCAGAGGTATCGCCACATTGGACCTTAGTTCGTAATGTGGCAGCAACATCACCCGTAATATATGCGCTGCAAGGGGGGTCCAAGGGGGGTGGCAGTGATCTTTAGGATCCCCCCTAGCGGGGGACGGGGGCAGCGCTCCTGAAGCTAAAAATAGATGTAAAATTGCCTTGAAAAATGTTGTACTTTCGTAGTCAATGTGGGTCATTCATTAAGCAGAGATTTGATGGTAGAAGTTATGTTTAATTTAGGGTTTTTTTCCCTAGAAGGTAACCCCTCGCTATATATGAGGGAATTGTATTGCGTCTATGTAGATCTGTATTCTGAGTGAGAAAGAGAGAGGAGATTGAGAGAGAAGAGGGAATTATAGTGGATCTGTTGTAGGTTGTATTTCTTCAGTTTGTTGGATAATATAAAAGGAAGGACTGGTTGTTTCCCGTGGACGTAGCCCAAATTGGGTGAACGACATATATCTGTGTCTCTCTTGTTTTATTTGTTTTCTATGTTTATATTTTTGCAATATATTTAATGTGTTCCATTGCTCTGTAATATATAATTTTCTAACTACTGGTATCAGAGTTGAAGGTTTATTTGGCTGATAAAATCACAGGAGAGAAGGGTTCCTGGTTTGAGTGGGAGCAATGGCGGAAGATGGTAGGTTTAGGGTCGAAAAATTTAATGGCCAAAATTACCAACTATGGAAGATGCAGATGGAAGATTATCTGTACCAAAAATATGTGTATCAAACATTGAGCAGAAAGACAAAGAATCTGACGAGTATGATATACAGAGAATGGGATATTCTCGACAGAAAGTCACTTGGAACAATACGGCTGTGCCTAGCGACATCGGTAGCCTTTAATATTTTAAAGGAAACGACAACAGAGGGTTTAATGTCAGCACTGGCCAAACTATATGAAAAGCCATAGGCCTCAAATAAGGTATTTCATATGAAGCATTTATTTATTATGAAGATGTTAGAAGGTGGATCTGTTGCTGATCATTTAAATGAATTCAATACAGTTACTAGTCAGTTAAGTTCTGTAGGGGTAACTTTTGATGATGAAGTTAGGGATCTGTTATTTCTATTCTCATTTCCAGAAAGTTGGAATGGTTTAGTTATGGACATTAGTAACTTTGTCTCTGGATCTAGTACTTTAAATTTTGATGATGTTGTCAGTGCAATCCTTAGCGAGGAAATGCGACAAAAAAGCTCCAGTGAGACATCAAATAATGCTTTGACTGCAGAGACTAGGGGAAGAAAAATGGAAAGAGGAAATACCCAGGATATCGCAGTAAGTCGAGGAAAGGGAGATCCAAGTCCAGACCGGGGATAGTGCGCTGGAAACGCGGGAAGAAAGGACATCTGAAGAAACACTGCAAGTCTCGGAAGGGAAAAGAAGGAGACACGTCGCAAGAAAACAATCATGAAGAAAATGTGATAGATGATGTGTTGAAGGATGCTTTAATTCTTTCATTAGAAAATATTATTGATGTCCGGGTGGTAGATTCAAGGGCCTCTCCATGCCACACTTGATAGGAAACATTTTCATGATTATGTTCAAGGAGATTTTGGACAGGTTCGATTGGGTGATGATAAACCCTGTAAAATCATTGGAATGGGTACAATTTTCATAAAACAACAGAATGGAAATAAATGGCTATTGAAGGAGGTAAGGCATGTTCTAGATTTGAAGAAAAATATGATTTCAACAGGGCAATTGTGAAGTGAAGGTTGTTGTTGGGCATGGAATCCCCCCCAAGGCATGTTTTGGGGCTCAAAGCCCAAGTTTTGACCCAATATTGTTGTAAAGCTCCGCGAATTGCGAGCGTGGAGCGTGAAATGTATGATAGAGTCATAGGGTTGTCTGCCCTAGTTTTGTAATGTAATGTCGGTTGGATTGTATAAATAGAGCGAGGCTCTAAGTGTAAAAGGGAAAAAGAAGAGAGAGAGGAAGAAAAACTAAGGAAGTAAGGTGAAGTGTGTCTTTGGGTCGTAGAGTAGGAGAAGGCTCTATAGCTGAGTGCGCAGAGGCCTAGTAGTCCGCAACTGAGTGCGCAAACCCCTGCAGCTAAGTGCGCAGGGCGGAGTTGAGTCTGTAACTAAAGAAGGAATTAATAAAGAGAATTTTTATCATAATTCTGTGTAGTTGTTCTTGGTTAATGCATGTTTGATATAATTTGCAAATATACTGTTTATTTTTAGTGAGCACTTGTATGAATGGTTTATGTTGTTACGTATAACTTAAAGCACACAAGTAGGCTAAAATGATCAACTAACATTGGAATACCAGTAAGGAATTGGGTAATAACGTAGAAGCGCAGCGTTTGACCCCCTGAGTAGGGCTGTGCGAAGGCAGTCTATCAGGATGCGAGGTATGCAGAAGTGCGCGAAACAACTTGCGCGCAGGGTCAAACCGCGAACCACTTGAACTCATCAGACATCTCCAAGGTGTGGAAACCTAGTTATGGCACCCTCCCATACTACTTCGGGTGAGACCTCAGTGAACGCTCCACAGACTGTTGCCGAAAGGGCTAGTAGTATCAATATTTTTTTGGCTAACTTAACTCTGAACATGGGTCAGGCCCCAATAAGCCAACAACTGTGTAACTACTTTTACAGATAAAACCTGGAAGGTCACTAAAGGAACACTGGTAATAGGAAAAGGAGAAAAGATTGGTACATTGTATTCATGCAATGGTATTGATAATTCTGTTAATGCTTTAACCTCTACAGGAGAAGATATGGCATTGTGGAATCATAGGCTTGGGCACATGAGTGAGAAGGGGATGAAGATTCTTCACTCAAGAAATTTGTTTCCAGGTTTGAAGCATGTTGATTTAGAATTCTGTGAGAATTGTGTGTATGGAAAACAGAAGAGAGTCAGATTCCTCAGAGTTGGGAAAGAAAAGAAGAGTGAAAAATTAGAGCTTGTGCATACAAATGTATGGGGACCTTCTCAAATATCATCTCTCGATGGATCTCGTTATTATGTTACTTTTATTGATGATGCAACTAGGAAAACCTGGATTTATTGTATTTGAAATAAATCTGATGTATTTGGTACTTTCAAGAAATGGAAGCTTTGGTTGAAAATGAAACAAGAAAAAGGTTGAAGTGTCTGAGATCAGACAATGGAATTGAATATTGCAACAAAGAATTTGATAGGTACTATTCAGAGAATGTAATTCGCAAAGAAGATAGTACTAGGAACACCACAAGAAAATAGTGTGTCAGAAAGGATGAACATGACAATCATGGAGCGTGCAAAGTACATGAGATTGCATGCAGGATTGCCTTTACAATTCTAGGCAGATGATGTAGATACTATTGTTTATCTAATAAATATAGGGCCTTCAAGTTCCTTGAATGGTGGTATTCCAGAAGAGGCATGGACAGGTAAAAAGGGTAAAATGCTCATTTTTAAAGACTTTTGGTTGTGAAGCCTTTGTCCACATTAATAAAGAAAATAGAACACAGCTTGGGGAAAAATCAAAGAAATGTATCTTTATTGGGTATGGTGTTAATGATTTTGGTTATCACTTTTATGATTATGAAAAACACAAAATCATTAGGAGCAGAGATGTTATATTCAATGAAAAGGTTTTGTATAAGGATCAGATGCAGGAAAATAAACAGGAAAAAGAAAACATAGAATACACAGTGCTTGATGAGATCACAGAAAAAAGTGAAGGTGCTTGAAAATCATAATTATCAATAGGCAGAACAACAACAACAACCACAACAGCAACAAGCACCTAAAATGCCTGAAAGTGGTATTAGAAGATCTACCAGGATATGTAGACCCCTTGAACGATACTCTCCTTCATTATATTATGTATTTTTGACTGATTCTGGTGAACTAGAATGTTATGAAGAAGAAGTCCAGGTATAAACCAGGAAGAAGTGGGAGCAAGCCATGAAAGAAGAGATGAACTCCTTAGCACATAACCAGACTTGGGACTTAGTCACGTTTCCTGCAGGTAAAACAACATTGCAGAATAAATGGGTTTACAGGTTGAAGGAAGAAGATGAAGGTAAAAAAGGTATAGAGATAGACTTGTGGTGAAGGGGTTTGCACAGAAAAAGGGTATAGACTATGATGAGATATTTTCTCCTGTTGTTAAAATGACTTCAATCAAAACTATTTTAAGTCTAGTAGCAGTCGAATATTTGCATCTTGAGCAGTTGCATGTAAAGATAACCTTTCTCCATGGGTATTTGGAGGAAGAGATATATATGCAGCAACCACAAGGATATGAGGTAAAAAGGAAGGAGAAACTAGTGTCCAGGTTGAAGAAGAGCTTGTATGGCTTAAAACAGGCTCCAAGGCAGTGATATCTAAAATTTGATAGTGATCCAGGTGGATATTGGTGGCCACCCGCCAATTCCACTTGGATCCCCACCATTGCTTTTTTCAGTTTTTCAGTTTCCTTAATTGTAGCACAGTTTACTATTTTTAGCAGTTTTTTGGGTCCTAAACTTCCAGAGCCATTTTGAGGCTCTAAACGACGTTTATTTGGAAATCTACTACCAACGATTTTTGTCTAAAGTCATTTTTTCGTTGTAGTCCTCAGAGATATCTTTCCAACGGGTTATCATGCACGTCAAACGAAGATAATATGACCAAGTCGCGACCCTGGGAAGTTGGCTGTCCAACTCACCCCAACGGGGCCCATAAACTCTTGGTGTTACATCTCCTCGGGTTAGGGTTTTGGTTGTTTAGGGTTTGCTCTTATTGTTCAATAATAAAAAGGCCCTTAAGCCTCATTGTAATGCAGTTCAGAGGCATGTAGCCACCACATATCTTTTCAGAGATAAGCTACCATCGCCCTAGCTAGTTTATTTCCATTTCTGTTTGTAAGCATATTTCAATATTTTACATTAATGAAATGAAGTATTATTTCCACTGCATCTCTATGTTTATGGTTATCTCTGTAATTTGTTGCGTTCCTATTTAAATCTGAATAAGACAGGTTTATGTCTGAATAAGGTTATACTAGATGTAACTCTGATCATTGTGTTTATCTCAAAAGGAAAAATTATGCTAGCTATATTATATTGTTATTGTATGTAGATGACATGCTAGTTGCAGGTCCTGACATGCAGGAAATAAATATGCTCAAAGTAAAATTGGTGAACTCATTTGCAATGAAGGATTTGGGTGCTGCAAAACAAATCCTTGGTATGAGAATAACTAGAGACAGGAAGAACCGAAAATTAACATTGTCTTGGAGTGAGTACATAGAAAAGGTGTTGAAAATATTTAATATACAAAATACAAAACTAGTGAGTATACCTTTGGCTAGCCATTTCAAACTAAGTAAGGAGGCATGTCCCAAGACTCATGAAGAAATGAATTATATGTCTAAAGTTCCATATGCATCAGTAGTTGGAAGCTTAATGTATGCAATGGTCTGCACAAGGCTTGATATTGCACATGCAGTGGGAGTTGTAAGAAGGTACATGAACAATCCAGGAAAAGAACATTGGATGGCAGTGAAGTGGATTCTTAGGTATTTGAGAGGTACCACAAATCAAACATTATGCTTTGGTGGTCCAAACATTGCTCTATAGGGATATGTTGATGCAGATATGGTGGGTGATAGAGACAACAGGAGGAGCACCACAGGGTATGTGTTTACTAAGGTGGAACAATTATTAGTTGGGTCTCAAAACTTCAAAGCGTTGTTGCACTCTCAACAACGAAAGAAGAGTATGTTGTTTCTACAGAGACTAGTAAAGAAATGATTTGGTTACAAAGGTTTCTGGATGAATTGGGTAAGAAGCAGGAGTTGGGCAGGTTATACAGTGACATCTAGAGTGCCATACATCTTGCAAATAACTCTGCATTTCATTCCAAGACTAAAAATATGCATCTCAAGTACCATTTCATATGATCATCATTAGAAGATGGACAGTTGAAGTTGGAAAACATACACACTAGCGGGAATCCTGCAGATATGTTAACAAAAGTTGTAACCAGGGAGAAACTAAGAGTCTTCTCAATTTCAATTGGTCTTCAAGTATAATGAAGAAGATGAGAAACAACTAGGTCCAAAATGGAGTCATTGTCTAGCAAATGAAATAGTGGTGGAGTTTCTATAATCAGTCTCCAAGTGGCAGATTGTTGGGTGTGGACCCTGATTATCTTCTTTATTTAGAGGTAGCACCACATTAGACCCTAGTTCATAATGTGGCTTCTAGATTCAATGAAGAGGGGATATAGGGATGACTAAGGAGAGAAACTTGTAGGCAATGTATCTTCCGAAAAGGACCAAATCAAGTGGTGGCTTGTATGAGTAAGGATACCAGGAGCAGTTCAAATGTGATTTTCAAAGAAGAAACCCAAAATTCTGGAAAGGAGTTGCACCTTCATACAAAGAAAAGAAAGAGGTAGATTAAGTATTACCATAAGGGGAGGCATGGAAGGGAACTGTGAATTGACCACCTTCACGGTTTGAGGTGTCTGAGGGAAGAACCGGTCCAACAACATCCTCCAATAGGGATTTTGAGCATGTTCCTATCAGAAATTGACCGTCCAAAACACTTCCTTGGAGAGGAAAGTGCAATGTCGATGGATCCATTGTTTCTCAACCACTAAGACTAGTTTGACGTGAGGTGAAAATGGATTTTCCCTCTAGGGGGTCCTCTGGGTAATTGGCTAGTGTTTCTTCCATAGTAAAAAAAGTTACCCTAAAATGCATGCAACACTAACCCTTGTACTACCTTACCATTACAAGGGAGCTTGAACTTTCTTTTAGCAAATTTCACGAGTTAATCATACTATGTGGTCAGATTTGATGAGTTCTTCATAGGCTTCCCTCAAAACGAGAACCAAAAAATAAATGCATGTTAGGTAGGGGCTTGCATGGACCCATGAAAGAAAGCCACAATAATGAGTCCTATTAGATCAAGTTAGTGGGTGCATCTAATGGCGTTGTTGCGATCCCTCCACTCCTATTTTTCTTCATTTATATAATAAACTCTTTATTGAATGAATTGTTTATTAAATGAAAGCATTGTTCCTAGTTAAAGTCCTATGTTTACCTGGTAAATATTAAAAAAATACAAAACTCATCAATTTTATCCTGCAAAAAGAGCTCGTAAAATCTCATATAACTTGAAACATTTAATTTTTAATTTGTTAAGAATTCTTTTTCTACATTTAACCTCCATGTTGGGAATGATATTTTATTTAAAAATCTATTACAAATTTATGTCTTATGTTTTGGCTTCTTTATATAAATTATATGAGTAGATTTGTTTATTTTGGAATAGGATTTTGAGAAATTCTTTTTAAATATCAATAATTGTGAGTTAAATTGTAAGAATTTAATCTCTATGAAATATTCTTAGCAATATTCACAAATCAAAAGTTGAAATCGATATTCAAAGTAGTTATTCCATTTTTTTTTTATTTAAATAAAAATGTCAAAATGTCATGGTATTTTAACAAAACCTATTTACAAATTAAAAATCTCCATGATAAAGTGAGATTTAATCCTTAAAATGTTTTGTTACATATTTATTTAAATGCATATATATTTAAATTATAATAATCATAATAATAATAATTTTATGATTCCTATTAAATTAAAAATAAATAATTCTCTAAATTAAGAAACCATATAGAAAAAATAGAAACGAATATACATATTTGATTAATTTAATTAAAAGTATTATAAAACATCAATGCCCAACGAGTGTGACTTCCATAAAAAATTTATTGGAATTGCATGTTTAAATTGTGTACTCTAAAAGGAGGTTTGTGCCTCATGAAATTTTATCCCTTTCTACACTTGCTAGATCTGTAGTTAAAATAAATTTATACCATGACATGTATCACAGTGTTTAGATGCTAATTATGGATTGTCTATATTAATATATGTTTTTAATAAAATTACGCAATTTATCCAACGTCATTTTCAATCTTTTACATTTAAATTGAATCGCCAAATACAATAATAAAATCTTTGGCGACCCCAAATTTCAAATCTGAACTATATATATTTCATTTTTTTTTTCTTTCAATCTTAAATATAAATATATTCCTTCCTTGATATATAAATATCTTTCCATATTCTTATTTACATTATTAAAAGATGAAAATTTAATCTAAAATCACTAAATAAAAATAAAAATCTAATTAATAATATTTATTTTTCACTCTTAATTATAAATATCTTTCTTTCTTAGAATAAATATAAATATCTTTCCACATTCTTATTTACATTATTCAAAAATTTAAAATTTATTTAAAATAATAAATTTTAAAAATAGAAAAGAATTTAACCAATAATATTTATAACCATAAAATAATAATTCATTTTGCAAAAAGGTTAAGGAATATGAAGTAAAGTTAAAGACCAAAAAGTTCAATTTGCATATTAAGATATAGAAAGTCTAGTTATCAGGAATATAGAGTATTTTGATGGTGTTTGTTAAGGAGATGTCTTTTTTAAAGCAAAATTAGTTTAATTCAGGTTAGAGAACTTTATGGCAAAGGAACTAACAGTAAGGTGGAGATTTTGGGTTTTGGTTATTAATGGAGGTAGTGAAAAAAAAAAAGAAAAAGAAAAAGAGAAGTCTAGATTTTTGGTGATTCTCAACTAATAACCAAATAAACTATTTTTCAAATCATGATTGAGCATTTGACTTTAGACTTCTTCTACAAATCATTCAAAATCTATGATATCTTTTGATTGACTGTCTTTTAAATCCATTGTCAAAGAACTCAACACACAACCATCACACAACAGATAAACTATCCAAAGATGTTTTGGAGCTCTTTGTTGGAACATTCAGTTATTGAGAAGTTTGTGATGGCTCCATAATCGAAGTCTTTGATATCAGGATGTAGATTTTGGCTATATCTATGTTGTTTGTATGGCAGGATATGTCTATCTTAGATTTCAGATTCTGGTGTAATTTCTCATTGTAATTTGTATAAAAACACAATCCTATCTTTTTTTTTTCTTCTTCTGTTATCTCTTTTTATCATCAAATAATATCTCAATCCTTTTTATAATAAAAAAATCCAAATAAATGGTGGTTGTTCAACCTAGCATGTATACTTCTTTTCTTTAGAAAAAAAAACCTTTTTCTTTCTTTTAAAAACAACTATACCATATACCATAGCAATTCAAATTAAAATTCCATTTAAAAGTTATCCATTATTGCCAAATATATATACATATATATAATTTAAAAATCGCTAACAGGCCGTTTGTGAAAGAATATTAATATATAGAGGACTCTAACGTAGGGAGTTTGAAAGCATACATATGTTAAAGAAATCGAGGAGATTTTGAATGTATTGATTGGCGAGCAAGTTTGCACTCCAACCACACCGAATGCAAATTTATCATTAATCAATATAACTCGTTGCTTCGATACTAAACAATTCCAATATCAAATCAGGCATCAATGTCTCAAACAATGAACAGATCACACTAAAACCATTCTATTTGTATTCAAAATTATTTCTGGACCCACTTTTTCCATTACATTGAGCTTCCCTATTCATGGCTACAAAGGCAATCTGTTCACCTTTGTCAAATACTAACAAGCATATCTTTATAGTTTAACTAAGTAATTCCAATACAAAAAACAAAATCTGCCCCTGCAGGATGTCTTGCACATGGATGATTCTTGCAGTGGCAAGGCAATGGCGGGTATACTATTACTAAAAACATGAGTCAGTTTGAATGCATGAGGATGAGCGCGTTGAGAACATCTTCGCTCTGTCTGCCAAACACACTCACGCATGCCTCCTTTGCATGGCAACCAATATTTCCATCCATCATCGTAGGCATACCCTTCAAAATGCCTTCTTATACAGATCCGAACCGAATCAGAGCTTTCTGTTGAAGTTATCAGTGACTTTCTGCTGAAGTTAATCTTGGCAGAAGCCTCGGCAGCGTCTTCAATTTTGAGCACATCTGAGCAATTCCGTTGCATGAACAACTTCTTTCGCTTACTCTCGCAGTGCTCAGCAGTAGTAATCCATCCCACCCACTATAAGCTCATTTCAAAAAAAATTCAAAATTTTCTAGCGGGATTGCTCAATTTGAAATATTGAACGCCTGAGTGAAAATGTACCTGCGTTAATTACATCTGCACTAAAGGAGTCAGGGCGGTCTTGTCTCCAACCTGTATTAACTGCATCAAGTACAACAAGCTGTTACCCCGAGGGAATAGGAAGGTGGTCGAGTTGCCGGGAATTAGCGGGGAATGGGGGCTATACGCATGGTGCATGTTATGGGCATGGTGTTCATGGTGTTTATGGGCACAGTTTTCTTCAAAGCCCTGCGTTGGATTTCATTGAAGAATTAGTACAAATATTATGTTGTTATAGATATTAATTTAATGTAAAAGTCACAGTGGTAGTGGTTAGAATCCATATACCAATTCCGCTGGATTAAAATAAAATTAAAATACCAATTCTGAGAGCAAAATATAATAACAGAGACACTGATGAGATTACCTGAGGTGACCAACTTCCTGGTCGGCAAATTCCTTGATGACCTCAAAGAGGAATGGATCGAGGTTAGCCTTCTGTCCGCCTATGGGAGGTGGTCCACCGCTTACGAGCTCTGGTGCAACCTTATCCAGTCCATAACCGAAGACTGACCACAGGAAAAACTCGGCTTCCAAGTACTCTAAATTTATAGGAAATTCAAGCCAGTCTACATCCCCTCCTTTAACTGGCACAGGGGTGTAGTCCGGTTCAGTACTTAAATTAATTGTACTTTGATGCAGAGGTAAAGCCTGTGCCATTGGTGAAGCATTAAGGGATAATAATAGTATGGCCTGCAAACAGAGATAGAGTGTAGCCATTTCCATTTTGGCCTTGGGGATTATGAGACTGGAATAGAAATTAGTGCTGAGGGATTGAGATGGGGAGGAGATAAATATAAGAATTCTCATTGATCTCAAGAATTCTGTTAACAGATTGGGTTAACATAATGCGGAGGATTGATCTCAAGAAGGAAAACAGATTGCGTTAACATAAAGATGGATCAAAAAGAAGCTTCTGCAAGCGTTTTCCAAGACGGTTTGTCGGTATAGATCCTAAATTAGGATTTAATCTATGTAAATTCTGGTGTCAAGATGGTCTGTTGGTATACATTCTAAATTAGGATTTATTCTATGCAAATTCTGGTGAAGTTTAGGTAAATTACCAGTGCCTACAAGCGTTTTTCAAGATGGTCTGTTGGTATACATTCTAAATTAGGATTTATTCTATGCAAATTCTGGTGAAGTTTAGGTAAATTACCAGTGCCTACAACGCTCTTCATGCATATCAAAAATTTCTCCCGCAGTCTTAGTACATTATTAACCCAACCCTTTCTCCCCGACGCAAGTGCTACCATTCCTTTATTCCTTGAAATTTTGTTAAAACCTTTTCCCTTCGGCGTCACATACATTTAATTATGTTTTAAGGCTCGGAAAAGGCAGAGGGTCAGTTCTGATTCATCCATTTGGCTGGTTTGATTTCAATGACTTTATGGTTGTAAAAAATACATCAAATATTTTTTTTATTTTTATTTTTTATTTTATTTTATAAAAAATCATAATTTTAAAGATTTTTATTTATGTTTCTAAACATAAAACTTTAGAATATAGAAAGAAGACAACATATGATCAAAGTATGGTCATGAATATATCCATTATATCAAAATGATATCAAGTGCATTGTCCAATACATACATGAATGATGATATAGAGATCAAAATAAAAACAGTTAAAATTTGCTTCAATGAGATTACAAAGTGAAAAAGTGCTCTAATGAAAATATGAACTTGTAACCAGTGTATCAAATATCACTGGCTAACCAAGATAACAAAATCCAATTACCAAAATACTTTAATGTCATTCGACTAGACAATTATGGCAACATTACCAACATCTCCTTATCACTTATATATGCTTATTAGAAATTCTCTTTCAATTGCTAGATTTGGCAGTTAGAACAAGAGAGGTCTACAAAATTGTAAGAGCGCAACTGCAAGCAATAATATGAGATTACTAACAGCAAGACAAGTAAATGATATGCAACAAAAAAAATTCAAACTATGCAATGCAATTTGCAAGAAAGAAATTCTTTTGCAGATGAGATGCATCATGCAACTAGAGTCTAACCATGCACAATGAGTTAGAAGAAAGGTTAATAACCAAACAAAGCTATCCTTGACAAGACAAGAGAGAAACCAATAGCAATGATAATATCTTATGAGTCTACTGCCCAAATGCTAATGAATTTGTCATTAGACATTCAGTGCCACTTTCAACAAAGATAAGATTGTTGTAGCTTTCTCCCAATGTATGATAGTTCACTTCTGAACATTGCAATCAATCAACTGTAGCAATGATATGAGTCCTCAAAATCAAGATTGGTCACCAAAGATGTATGAGACAAGAGCCCAAAATACTTAAGATTATTCTTGGGATTAGTATGTACTATGTAGTGTTTAAGTGTTTTTAGGCTTATTTGTTAGGTCTTCTCTTGATGATTAGGGAACGATACCTCACAGATTAGATAGAGTAGGCCACTTTTCAGCCACGGTGACCGAGCCAGTCCGGTTGTTACCCCGCCGGGTCGACCCAGTGACAAATTGGCCAGGCTAGGCACTTGTTCAGTCTGGCTCGACCGTTTTGGTTTTGACTCGACTGCTTCGTAAAACGTTGATTTAAACATGCTTTGATTTATTTATTTACCAGATTTGACTGACGTAATTTGCTTAGGATTTAGTCTCGTTAAATTTACACAGTGCGGTGAAAGAGGTTTGCATTATTCATTCACATGCCATATCACTAAATAAATAATGATTATGAAAATATTTAATTAAATTTTAATTTTAATTAAATATTATTTTTAATATTAATAATATTAATAACATTAATATTATAACTATAAATAATATTAACATTTATATTAATAAATAATATTACCAATTTTTAGTATTGACAACCATATTAATAAATTTTGATATTAAATTTAATTTTAATATGAATGGTTAATATTCATTATTAATATTTAAATTAATTAATATGAATATGAATATTATTTTTAATATTATTAATATTTATAAATATTAATGTTAATGTTAATTAATAATATTAATAATAATATTATTATTATTAATCACATTAACATTTGTTATCGTAAATAATATTATAAACAATATTAACATTAATATTTATATTGATGAATAATAGTAACAATAATTAATATTTATATTATTTAGTATTAAGAATAATATTAATAAATTTTAATTTACAATATTATTATTTATTATTATTATTTTATTACTATTACTATTAATATTAATTAATACATTTTAATATTAATATTAATAACATTAAATATAAATAAAATTTTAATATTAAGTTTTAATATTAATATTAATATTAATTTGAATATTAATAATAATGTGAAAATTTATTATAGATTATAATATATAATATAAATTTAAGTTATTTCAAACTTTATTTAATGTGGTAATTTAAATTTATTTTAAGTTTAATTTATTTTAATTTATTAATATTAATATTAATTAATATTTTTTTTATCAATATCATTAATATTAATAACATTAAATATTTATAAAATTTTAGTATAAAATTTTAATATTATTTATTAATATTAATATTAATTTTAATTTTGATAATAATATTAATTATCAATTAATAGAATGCGAATATTAATATTATTAAACATGAATTTTAACATTAAGTATTATTATTAAATAATATTATCATAGTTAATTATGGTCACATTGTGACAAAGATTGTCTTTCGGTTCAATGTCATGTTATGACAACCATGGTCATCCATGGTCCAACGTCGCATTGTGACAAAGATTTTCTCAATATGAAAATTGACCATGGTCAACCATGGTCCAACATCGCATTATGACAAATATTGTCTCACTATGAAAACTAATCATGGTTCAACATCACTTTGTGACAAAGATTGTGTTAATATGAAAATCAGCCATGGTCAATGATGGTCAACCATGTTTATTTTAGGGTTTATAATATTCATTCAAATATCGCATTGTGACAAATATTGTCTCAATATGAAAATCAATCATGGTAAACCATGGTCAATCACGGCCAATATGAAAATCAACCATGGTCAATCGTGGTCAACCATTTTCCGACGTCACATTGTGACAAATATTTTCACAATATGAAAATAAACCATGGTCAACCATCTGACCATTGTGACAAAGATTGTGTCAAAATAAAAATCAATTGTGATCAATGATGGTCAACCATGGTCATTAATCATGGTCACATTGTAACAAAGATTGTTTCTTGGTCCAACATCACATTATGACAACCATGGTCATGCATGGTTAACCATGGTCCAACATCACATTGTGACAAAGATTGTCTCACTATAAAAATTATCTATGGTCAACCATGGTCCAACATTGCATTTTGACAAAGATTGTCTCAATATGAAAATCAATCATGACCAACCATGGTCGAATGTTACATTGTGACAAAGATTGTGTCAATATGAAAATCAACCATAGTCAACAATGGTCGTCCATGTTTATTTTGGGGTTTATAATATTTATCTTTGGGTTTATATACCTTGGGTACATAATATTAAGCCCTTAGATTTAAGATTATTCCATTGGGTTTATAATCCTTT
>CM062820.1:865540600-865734188 GCA_031772625.1 Pinus tabuliformis
GAGTGTGGAAGAAGAAGAGCTGGGATTTGGAGGCATTGATGGTGGTACCAGATGCTTCTGAGAAGAGATTGAGTAGGGACTTAAAGGCAGAGGCCTCTTGAGCTGACGGATGGCCGAAAAGCATATTGTCATCGACAAACTGTTGGTGGGAGATGGGGGGTAGACCATGTAGAGAAATGCCCTTTAAGGTGTGGGAAGAGATAGCAGAATGAAGAAGGCGACTGAGACCTTCGGCCATGAGAACAAAGAGGAACGGGGAAAGAGGGTCACCTTGTCGAATGCCACGGGAAGGATGAAAGGGCGCAGAGGGAGAGCCATTTAGCAGGATGGAGAAATAGGGGGAAGAGATAAGATTCATAATCCATCGAGTCCAAGTAGCACTGAAGCCAAATGCTAATAACATTTGATTGATATAGGTCCAGCTGAGTTTATCAAAAGCTTTAGAAAGATCTAACTTGAGAATCATACCTGGCTTTTTTAATATCTTGAGTGAGTGGATCACTTCATTTGAGAGAATGATACCGTCCATGATCTGGCGCCCTTCTACATAGCCTGTCTGCTCTGGCGAGATGAGGATAGGGAGAAGAGGTTTGAGCCTGTTCGCCAAGACTTTGGATATGAGTTTGTAGATGACATTGCAAAGTGCAATGGGCCTATACTTATCAAGTGTATTGGATTCTTCCGCTTTAGGTATGAGCGCTATGAAGGTAGTGTTTAGGGAAGGAAGGATCCAATGCATCGATCGCGATTCTTCCACTAGCTCCCAGACCTCTGTTTTGATAAGCTCCCAGAACGCATGAAAGAAGTTGGCTGTGAAGCCATCGGGACCAGGCGCTTTGCCATCCTTAAGATGGGCCATAGCATCCTCCACTTCCTACATAGAGATGGGCTGGAGAAGCATATTGTTGTGGTCCGCCGTAATAATTTTAGGAATATGCTGCGTGATTGATCGAATGGCCTGGTTCCTGCACCCCGGAGGCTCCCGAAGAATGTCCTGAAAGTGCTCTTTGAATTCCTGTTCCACTTCTTCATGCACCTCCAGTCTCTCCCCTTGCCGATTATTAATGAAGGCGATGTTATTGTGCATTCTCCTTTGAATAGTAGACCTGTGAATTTTTTTTGTATTTTTCTCCCCTTCCTTAAGCCATCTGACCCTGGATTTTTGACGCCACAGGATTTCTTCTTGCTGCCTTCATGCTTCGATCTTGGTCAAGAGGACCTTCTCCTGTTGCGCATAGTCTTCCGTTCTTCCCTCAGAGATAATACATTGTTGCAGTGTATTCATTTGCTGCTCCAACACTTTCCGATGATAAAAAATGTTACCAAACTGAGTGCGATTCCATGATTTGAGAACTTGTTTAAGGTATTTTAGTTTTTGTTGAAACTGGAACATCTTGGCTCCTGCAGGGGGAGAGAAGGATTTCCAGGCATCGATAACTACTTCTTTGAAGTTAGGATGAGAAAACCAAAAGGATTCAAAGCGAAAAGGTCTATTGCACTTAGAGCCTGGACGCGACCACTGTAGCATTATGGGCCAATGATCAGAGCCCACTTGAGGCATGATGGAAGCATGAAAGTCCCCACCCAGGTGAATGGCATTATCCGATATAAGGAATCGATCCAGCCTAGAAGCTATATGCTGTGGTCCCCTTCTTTTATTGGTCCATGTATACACACCATTAGAAGTCTGAAGGTCCATTAACTGATTTCTGTGGATGAAGTCTTTGAAGCCGATGCTGTCACCTTCCAGCCTCGATCTACCTCCTGATTTTTCCCCCAAAGCTGTGATTATGTTGAAGTCACCGCCACAAATCCAAAGGGGAAAGCTCCTGTCAGAGTTGAGAGCTGTGAGTGTGTCCAACAGATCCAACTTTTTTTGTAAATCTTGTGGGAAATACACATTAGAGAGATGACCATGGATATTGGTCCCAATTAGGTGGAAGGTTGTCTGAATAAAGAAGTGTGAGGCGTGAAAATATTGAAGGGAGAGTACTTGAGGGTTCCACATGATTGCTAGCCCTCCTGAAGCCCCTGAAGCATCCACTGAGATTGAGCGGCATCCTGACCAGGCTTTATTTAGAATCTTTTCCAGTACAGTGCTATTGCCTTTTGTTTCTTGTAGAAAGACTAATGAAGGCTTTTCTTGCTGGATCATATTTTTTAACATTCTGTGTTTTGCAGGGCTGTTAAGCCCTCTCACGTTCCATGAGATGAGCTTCATGAGGAACAGTGGGGAAGAGATTTGAAAAACTTGGTCAGCTTGGGAAATCTACCAGATTCCACCAGCATTTCTCCAATAATAATGGTCCTTTGCAGATCCGTTTTGCGCCCGCGTTTCTTCGTGTCTTTCAGTATTTTTTTTCCATCCCAAGGACTGCCTGCCTGAATACCAAGACATTTGTTATGCTGTGCTCTGGCTAAAACTACTTCAAGTCTTTCGATTTCCCGGGGGGTATAGCATTGAATTCTTTCTGTCTACACGCTGCTTCCAGTTTGAGAATGTCCAGACCTTCCAGATCTACGCTTTCTGGTTCCTCATCCATGTGTATCGGTGTGTTCTGATCCTCCTCGTTTGACTTTTGATGGATACTGAGAGCTAGAGCTGCATCTATCTCCATGGTGGAAGATTGTAGGGCTATATCTAGATCTATTTTCTCAGAGGAGGTAGAGGCGGGGATGCTGGTGAGATCGGAGGCTGAGAGCGGAGCTGAAGATTTTGGAGGCGGGGGGGATGAGGAAGGAGATGGATCTGAAGGAGGGATTACAAGGTGATCCTCCATGGTATTTTGAGAAGTCAGGATTTCGAAACTGTTCCGTGTTTCAGGTTTCTTGAGATTATCTGGGGCGACTGGAGATTTCTTGGCATGCTTTCTTCGACTGGAGACCTTTGTGAATCCCTCAGCATCTTTGCTCGTCTCAGTGATAGGAGCTTTGGATTGAAGATTCAGTGGGCAATCCCTGAAAAGATGGCCATGTTCATGGCATTTTCTGCAACGAAAAGGAACATGCTCGTAGTCTATTGTTTGGACCCATTCAAAATCGTCATGAAATAGACTTACCGAGTCCGTGAGTGCTTTGGCCAGATGCATGTGTACACAGATCCTGGCATAGGAGGTGTATCTTCGGAATTTAGTTTCCTCAGCAACTTTGATGAAAACCCCCAGGCTGTTGCCTATGTCCTTTAAGGTCTCCTCGTTCCAGTATTCCAGGGGAAGAGAGTACATACGAATCCATACTGGAGCCCAGTTGAAATCTTCTTTGTCTGGATTGAACCTTTCTATCCAGTCACGAAGGTACAGGCCTGAAGAGTTGAAGAAGTACGGGCCTCCCTTGAAGATACGAGTTTTGTCCTCCAGACAGTTGAAAGTAGCAGTGAAGAAGCCTTTAGGACCGAGCTGCAAGGTAACTTGTCCTTTAGGCTTCCATTTGGAGGCGATCCATCCTTGCAAGGCCTTTTCAGTTGGCTAGAATCCAAGGAACTTGCCTATGAGTGCATGATCCTTCATATATTGGATTTGGCTGTTTATTCGGTGACTGGGGAGATCTATTTTGATTCTTTCTGCAGACTTGGGGATGCATGTTGTAGAGGACGCCTTTGGCTGTGACGTCGAGGCATTCTGGTCAATGCCTTTGTCTTTGGCGGCCGCAGAACCTGCAGCAAAGTCACCAGCGTTGTCGATGGCAGGATCGATGTCATGGGCAGTCAGAGGGGTGGAGCCAGGATTGACCTGAGTGTCTGCGCTTACTGAAATGTCAGAAGAGGGACTGATGGGGGGAGGGGGGGCCGAGCCCACCCCTCCAGATGGCGGATTCATGGTGAAGAAATCAGCGGAAATGGAGTATCAGGATAGCCGTGAGCACAGAGGAGAAGGGAAATAGGGTTTACGCCAGAACCCTAGCAAGAGCAGCATCGCTCGGCCGCCATCGCTTCAAGCATGTGACAGTTGGGGAATCATATTTCGCTAGACCTATTAATCCTCTATTGTTATTAGTGCCTTTGGTCTATAATATCAATCCCTTGGGTTTATTAATCTAAGGGTTCATATTTCGAGCATCTAATATTATCGACATGGTTTATAATATTAACCATAGTTTTTAATTCTTTGTGTTTATAATCTATTAGGCTTATGATATAAAATTCCTTGGGTTTATAATATTAATCATAAGGTTTATATTCCTAGGGTTTGATATTAATCCTAGTGTTTAAAATATTTATATCTTGGGTTTATTAATCATAGAGTTTATATTCCTAGAGTTTAAATTCGTCCTAGAGTTTAATATTCACATTGTTACATTACAAAACTTGGGTTTAATATAAGGCTTATAATATTAGGACTTTTTAATATTCCGTTTATAATACTAAATTTTAATATTGGCTTTATAATTTGTAGTACTAGTGTTTATAATATTAATCTTAGGTTTTAATATCAATCCCTTGGGTTTATCAATGCCTTAGATTTCTAATATTAATCTTTTGGGTTTATTAATCCCTTAGGTTTATAATATTAATCCCTTGGGTTTAAAATTATTCCCCTCGGTTTATAATCCATTGAGTTTATAATATTAATACTTTATGTTTATTAATTCCTTGGATCTATAGTATTAATCTCTTGGGTTTATAATCTTAATCCTAAGGTTCATAATATTAATATTAGGGTTTATATTCCTATAGTTGAATATTAATCCTAAAGTGTAATGTTATTTCTTTTACTTTATAATCCCTCGGGATTTTATTATTAATCTAATGGGTTTTGTAACCCTTGGGTTTATAATATTATTCCTAGGGTTTCTAATATTAATCATAGGGTTTATATTCTTAGGGTTTAATAATAAGTCTATGGTTTATAATATTATTCTTAGGGTTCAATATTAATCCCTTTAGTTTATAATCCCTTGGGTTTATAATATTTATCCCTTGGGCTTATTAATCTTAGGATTTATGTTCCTAGGATTTAATATTAATCCTAAGGTTTAATGTTTATTTTGGGGTTTATAATAATTACCTTAGGGTTTATGTCCCTTGGGTTTCTAATGTTAATTCCCTATGTTTAATGTTATTTCCATGGGTTTATAATCCCCTCATTTTATTAGTCATCAATCCATTGGGTCTATTAATATAAGAGTTCATATTCGTAGTGTATAATATCATTCATAAGGTTTATAATATTAATCCCGGGGTTTATAATCCCATAGATTTATAATATAAATTCCAGGGTTTAATATTTTTCCTTTAGGTTTATTTTCTTTTGGGTCTATAATATTAATCCCTTGGGTTTATTTCTGTTCGAGTTTATAATGTTAATCCTTTGGGTTTGTAATATTGAGATTTTTAATATTGGTTTTATAATATCACATTTAATATAAGGGTTTGAAATGTTCAGTTTATAGTGTTGGGTTTTGTAATTTTAGGGTCTATAATATTAATGTTAATATTAATATTAATCCCTTATGTTTATTAATCCTAAGGGTTTATAATATTTATCATCTAGTTTTATAATATTTATAATCCCATAGGTTTATAATATTAACCCTTTGGGTCTATTATTCCGAAGGGGTTATGAAAATAATCACTTCTCTTTCTATCATTAATATTTTGGGTTTCTTATTAGAGTTTATGATAATAATATTAATCTTAGGGGTCATAATATTGGGTTTGATGGTGTTAGGATTTATAATATTCAGTTTAATATTAAAGTTTAATATCATGATGTATCATGTTGTTCTTATTAATAATATAACATTTTAATCCCACGATTTATTTTTTCCATTTAGTTTATTTTTCACTTGGCTTTATGATATTAATTCCTTGGGTTTATTTTTATTATATTAAGAATTAATTATTTTCCCTTGGGTTTATTTTTAGTTGGGTTTATAATATTAATTCCTAGGTATTATTTTCCCTTAGGTTTATTAATCCTTTGTGTTTATTATTCTTAATCTTAGGGTTTAATATTTCCCCCTTGTGATTATTTTACATTGGGTTTATAATACTAAATCTTTGCGTTTATTTCCCCTTGGGTTTATAATATTAGTCCATTGGATTTGTGATATTGTAGTTTTTTAATTTTGACTTTATAATATTGCATAATATGAAAAATAAATCATGGTCAACCATGTCAACCATGTTTGATTTAGGGTTTATGATATTTATCTTAGGTTTATATACCTTGGGTTTACAATATTAATCCTTTGTGTTTTCTAGGTTTTTAGTATTAATCCCTTGTTTTTATTAGTACCTTGGGTTTATTAATTTAAGGGTTAATATTCTTAGGGTACAATATTATTGATAGAGTTTCTAATATTAATCCTATGGTTTAGTATAGGTCCCTTGGGTTTATAATCTATTATGTTTATAATATAAATTCCTTGGGTTTATATTCCTATGGTTGAATATTCATCCTAGGGTTTAATTTTATTCCCTTGGGTTTATAATCCCTTGGGATTTTAGTATTAATCCATGGTCAAACATGTTTATTTTAGGGTTAATAATATTCATGTTAGGGTTTATATATCTTGGGTTTATACTATTGATCCTTTCATGTTTTTCGGTTTTTAGTATTAGTCCCTTGTTTTTATTAGTGCATTGGGTTTATAATATCTATCCCTTGGGTTTATCAATCTCTTTGATTTTTAATGTTAAACCCTTAGGTTTATAATATGAATCGCTTATGTTTATAATGTTAATCACTTGGGTTTAAATATTCCCCTCAGTTTATAATCCATTGTGTTATGAAACCAGCTCACAAAAAGATAGAAAAGATAGATCAATGCCTTAGAAATAAGCCTCTTCAAGGGGGAAACCTCCCTTACATTACACAAATGAACAATTCTTAGATGATACAAATGACAAGACCTCCTTTCTATATATAGGAGTCTAAGGGGTCATAATATAATGAGAGCCTACATAACAATAATAATGTAAGGGCACAATAACAACAATAATGGGCTTCTATGGGGCACAATAATAACAATATGGGGACTACATGAGCACAACAATATAATAAGGGGGTTGTACTAATAACAATAAGGGGTTACACTAGTAGTATAGGGACCTAACACATTGATTTTATAATATTAATCCTTTATGTTAATTAATTCCCTAGATTTATAATATTAATCTCTTGGGATTATAATATTAATCCTAAGGTTAATAATATTAATATTAGGGTTTATATTCCTACGGTTTAATATTAATCCAATGGTCTAATGTTATTCCCTTTGATTTATAATCTGTCACGATTTTAATATTAATCTAATGGGTTTAGTAACCCTTTGGCTTTATAATATTGTTCCAAGGGTTTCTAATATTAATCGTAGGGTTAATATCCCTAGGTGTTTATTTCAAGCCTGTGGTTTATAATATTAATCTTAGGATTCAATATTAATCCCTTTAATTTATAATACATTGGGTTTATAGTATTAATCCCTTAGGGTTATTAATCTTAGGGTTTATGTTCCTAGGATTTAATATTAATCCTAAGGTTTAATTTTATTCCCTTGGGTTTTTAATACTAATCCCTTAGGTTTATTAATCTGATAGGTTTTTAATGTTGGTCATAAGGTTTATAATATTAATCTTAAGCTTTAATGTTTATTTTAGGGTTTATAATATTTATCTTAGGGTTTATATCCATTGGGTTAATAATATTAATTCATTGTGTTTAATATTATTCCCATGGGTTTATAATCCCCTCGGTTTATTAGTCTCTTGCTTTTATGATATCAATCCCTTGGGTTTATTAATATAAGGGTTCATATTCTTAGTGTATAATATCATTCATAAGGTTTATAATATTAATCCTAGGGTTTAATTTAAATATATTAGGTTTATAATCCATTGGGTTTATAATACAAATTCCTTGGGTTTATTAATCCCTTGGTTTAGAATATTAATATCTTGGGTTTAATATTAATATTAATCTCTTGAATTTATTTTTAGTTTAATATTAATATCTTGGATTTATAATTTGTAATATTATGACTTTTAAAATTAATCCTCAAGGTTTATAATACTAGTCTATTGGTTTTATTGATCCCTTGGGTTTAATTTTTTTTTTTAACACGATCGGTTACTTTTGTATTACTAAAAAGGAAAAGAAGAAGGACTATGTCCTATTACATTCCGCGAGCAAATGGTCTTTACTATAGGTACAAAATGGGATCATAGTCCCTACCTCAGCTTGTGAGACCTTGTTTCTAAAGTACTGGAAATTTATAAAAGCATACTATCTGACAAACTGCCCAAGTAGCAAACAAAATTTACAAAGCATTGATTGATGGATGCATGTTGTTCACCAAAATTGGTTCACAGATTCTTCTGGTTGCTGCCCTTTTTTCTTGCTGTACCTGGATGAAGTTTCTCCTTGCTGGCTCTGATTCAGTGAGTTGATGTAGTCCACTGTGTCCTCTAAATGCTTGCCTTTGTCCTTTAGCTCTTCAATTTCTTCTCTTTGCTTCCTTATTTCATTTTGTATGAAGTTGTTTATACCCTTCATCTCTGAGTGCAAGTCATTGAGAGTTTGAATAAAATGGCCAATCATGAATTTATTCGCCCAGCACAGTGCACAGCTCTCATTCTTTTCTACTTTTTCCAATGGGTTGCAAGACATCTTAATTAGTCTTTCCACTAGATTGCTCTTAGAATCTCTATGTTTTAGCTGGGAGCTTCTATGTTTTTTGATTTGGTGGCCTCCTGCTTATAATCTTTGGTCTCTTTTCTTGATTGCTTTGATGTTCCTGTTAGGATGTCTGTGATGTTGTTTCCTCTTGCTGGTACAGGGAACTTTGGCGATCTGCTTCTGAGTAGTGGGTAGAGGATGGATTGTAGGCTCAGAACTTAAAGATTGAATTATGCTGCTGTTGGAATTACAGAGGCGGTTGGCATAATTCAAAAGCATCAACAGAAATTGTAGCATAGTGTTATCTCGGTATTTTTGCAAATACCTAAGAGCACAACTTTGAAAACTGGGAATTACTAGGACTATGTCAGTTCTGAGAGAAGGGTCACGCTGAGGATGAGAACATAGGCCAGGGACTCTGTTCGAATGGGGCTGGTTTTGCTCAAGAAAAATTAGATCAAGGATTTTAGAAGGTAGGAGTTTGAAAAAAGAGAGATGCAAAGTGGTATGGCTTTCTATCCTACTCGCGATGGGATACAGGATCAGAACATCTGAAAGCAGCTTGTAAACTCTTTTGAGGAATATCAAGGCTACCCTGCAGTTAGTATCAACGTGTAAAAAAAAGCATATTTTTCGGTGTTTATATCTTCTAATAAAAGCAACAACTCGATTACCTCTATTCTGAACCTGAGTAGTGAAATTATTCCTTAGATTGTAGTCCACTCTTGACGCACCTCCCGCTGATCACGATATCCATGCTTGGGCTCGAAGAGCTCTTTGATGTTGATTAAACTTTGCTCGCTATCTCAATCCTTCCAATGCTTTCTCAAACGCTGGAGGCTCCTATGCTTATGGTTCCTTTTATAGGTGTACCTGTTCTTCTTGAACTCGTGTCTCAAGTCAGCATTTACGAGAATTTCCCTGAGACCACCATGCTTGCCCGCATCCCTAATAAGATATAAATCAATATGATCGTTGTATTGAGCATGCTTGAGGTGACCTTTGACTGCTGTGTTCTGCTCATGAGGACGATTTATGATCTGAAACCATTCACGATGTGACCTTTTACTCATTATGAGGATTTTCTTCTTTGAACGAGATGGATTGTCTATGATTTTGCTGCCTATCATGTACATGTGTATCTCCTGCTCCTTGATATTATCTTGCTTTATTTTTTCTATTGATTTGATGTAGATTGCTCTTCTTTGAGCATCAGACCAGTCCTCCTCTGAGGACAATTTATGGAATGATTTCTTCATAGATATTGTGGTTTTCTTTCATGATTCCAGCTTGTCGGTCCACTGCCTTGTTGGCCAATGAGTCAACCTCCTTGTTTTGTGTTCTTAGATCATGCTTAAATTCAATTTTTCCCATGTTTTTTTGTTGTCTAGAATTCTCTATCTTATTTTATTTAAGGCTGCACTTTTGAATTCCTTCCCTAATTCCATTGCTGCTATGATAATTGCCGAGTCCCCAATTATTATAGGATCTTTTATCTAATTTTTTTTAGGATCGTGGTGCCTATCAGCAAACTATATGCCCTTGCCCTGTTATTTGTCATTGTTCCTAGACCCCATTCATAAGTTAGTATTGTCTCTCCTTTCAGATCTAGTATTAATCTGCCTGCCTCTGCTCTTCCTGGATTGTTCTTTGAAGCTCCGTCGAAAAATAGAATGTGTGTTTTTTTTATTTATTTATTTATTTATTTATTATTATCTTTGATCCGTTCCTCCATTTCCATGTCATTCCAACGAAGCTTCCAATCTCTGATTTTTGCTCCTCCCTTGTTTATTTTTTGATTCTTTGTTGTGCCTTCAATTAAGACTTTGCTATACCATTCCCTTTCTTCTTGCTGCAATCTATTTTGATCCACACTTAATGCTCCATTTACACTTATCATTTCCGAGACTTGACCCCAAGTCTTCGCGATAATGGTCCCAATGCTTGGCTTTTGTCCTTTAAAGATACACTTATTCCTGGCTAGCCATAGTTGCCAGCAAAGAGTAGAGGGCAGGCATTTCCATATTTGACTTATGACTGATTCTTTTTCCCTTGCATGAGGGTAGCTTTGAACCCAATTTTTGTGTAGAGTTGGCAGATGCACTATGGTGTCTATGATTATTCCTAGAGGGTTGATTATCTGTTTCCAACATTCTCTTTCCATAATGCAGTTCATGAATAAGTGTTGTATGCTCTCCTCGTCCTTTTGGCACATGACACATATGGAGGGACCTTGAAAGCCTTTTTTCTTTAAATTTTCTGCTGTAAGGATCTTGCCTTTCAACGGTGACCATGTGAATTTTTTTATTTTGGGTAGACATTCATTCTTCCATACTACTGTCCATAAATTCTAGTTGTCATAATTGTTATATTTTTGTAGGAAGTTGTAACCTGATTTTACTGTATATTTTCCTCCATTTGGGTCCCAAATGTAACCATCTTGGCTTTCTTTATTTATGGGTGCTGCTCCTACTAAGACGGACTTCAATTCTTCCCATTGTCTTCTTAGTCTGGCTGGAAGTGTCGGCACTCTTCAATCTGTCCAGCTGTTTTGATCCCATTTAGTTATGGAGTATAAAGATGTTAGACCTTTCTCCTCCATCCATTCTTTTAAGCCTCTTAGTTTTTACTGTTGGTTAAGAGGGGTTGTTCCCATTATTTTGTCATCCCATATTGAGATTGATCTCCCATTCCTCGGATTTTTGGAAATTTGATCTTGAATATATGGAATAATTTTCTTGATCAGTTTCCAAACTTGAGTACAAGGCTGGCATGGAATTATTTTGGTGAGCATATTTTCCTGATGACAATTTAAATATTTCCTTGATAATGCTTCACCCCACCATTGTTCCTTTTCATTCATCATTCTCCAAAATAACTTGATTCCGAGTGCATTGTTCATCAATCCTGGTATCCTGATAAAAATTCCTCATTTTTCACATGGGAGAGTTACTTGTTCCCATCGAACAAGGCTAAATTTTTTGGTTTCTTGTTTTCCTCCTTGCCATAGAAAGTTTCTAGTGATTAATTCCATTTGCTTGTGTGCACTTGTAGGAGCCATAATTATAGCACACTGATATTTTGGCAATGTTGAGAGGGGAGATTTGATCAAAATTGTTCTGCCTGCTAGATTGAGCCACGTCATTCCCCAACTTTGAATTTTCCCCCTCATTTTTTTCTACTTGTTTATTCCAAACTTCTACCTTGACCACTTCTTTTGCTAATGGTAATCCAAGGTATATAAAATGGCTCCATTTTAATTGTATGGGGATTTCCATTATTTGTGAGATTCTCTGCATTGTGTTGATTGGGACATTCCAGCTGTAAATTCTACATTTCTTGTTGTTTAGAAGACCTCCTGAGACATAAAGGAAGTCATCCAAAACTTTTTTAAAACGTTTTGCAACTATGCTAGAGGCTCCCCCAATGAGAAGAGTGTCATCTGCAAAGAGAGAATGGTTTATTTCTTTGACACCTCTTGTGATTCTAATACATGTAATTTTTATTTTTTCCCTTTGATTTTCTAGTTGTATGCTCAGGGATTCAACCATTATAATGTATAGGAAAGGGGAAAGTGGGCACCCTTATCTTAGTTCTCTTGTACTTCGGAAAAAACTACTTGGTCTTCCATTAATCAAAGGTGCTATCCAAGGGGTGGTGATGCATGCCATAACAATGTCTATGAACTAGGAAGAGATGCCAAACTTTTGGAGCACAGCCATAAGAAATTTATGATTTACTCTGTCAAAGGCATTGGCCATATCCAATTTTATGACCATTCCCTTTTCCTTTATTTTCATACTACTGTGTACGGCCTCCTGCACTATAATTACATTGTCAATGATTTGTCTTTTTGGAACAAAACGTTCTTGATTTTCTGAGATAATGCATGGCAGAATTCTTTTCAATCTATTTGCCAAGATTTTAGTGATTATTTTGTAGGAAGAGTTGCATAGAGAGATAGGCCTGTATCTATCGAAGGTAATAGAATTTGATTCTTTAGGAATGAGAACCAAGAGGGAGGCTTTGGTATTTTCATCCATTTTTTTTTTGGAAGACGTTTTTGATCATTCTCACCAAATCTTTTTTGATTGTTACCCAATGGTTCCTATAGAAAGCAATTGTGAATCCGTCCGGGCCTGGGGCTTTTTCCGGGTGCATACTCCATACTGCTTATCTTATTTCTTCCTCCGTGAACTCTTTATCTAGATCTCTATTTTATTGTTCGCTGATTTTATTATTAATTGCTGGAGAAATTCTTCGCCGTCCACCTATTGGTCCCTTTCATAGAGGAGATTTTTATAATGGTTATATGATGCCTTTTTATTTTCTTCCATTCCTCTTATTTCCTGCCCTTCTACTTGTATTTTTTCAATCTGATTGCCTGCTCTTCTTAGCTTTATATTGTTGTGGAAGAAAGTGGTATTTTTATCCCCTACTTTTAGCCATAAACATCTTGACTTTTGCCTGCTTTCCTCTTCCTCTTGCCTATTTTTCTTGTATAATTCCAAATAAATTTCTTTTTCTTGCGCATACTCTTGCTCACTATCTTTCTTATTTTCTTTTTCCTTGCTCATGATCTCTAGTTTCTCTTGCAGTTCTATTTTTGTTCTTTTTTCTTTGAGCGCATTTTCTCTTGCCCATACTTTTAGACGAAGTCTTAAGTTTTTCAACTTTGTTTCCCATACATAATGGGGAGAGCCTATTACAGTGTTTTTCCAGCTCTATTTTATTTGTTTGCTGAAGTCCTCCTTGCTGTCCCATAATTTGTTGTATTTGAAAGGAATCAGCCCTTGATTTTCCAGCTTGTCCAAGGTCAATACCACTGGTTTATGATCAGAAGGTGAAGCATGCACTAATTTTCTGTTCACTATGGTGAATACTGCTACTATACTTTCTTGAATCATAATTCTATCTAATCTTTCCTTGATGTTGTGTTTTCTTGTTCTTTTATTACTCCAGGTATATTTTCCGTTACTTGGAGGTATATCAAGTAATTTTTGATCTTCAATGAGTTGCTCCAGTGCTGCTCTTGAGAGATCACTCAAATAATTGCCTCCCAGCTTCTCATCTATATTTCTAATCATATTTAGATCTCCTCCTATAACTAATTTTCCTCTTAGCCCTTCTACTGCTTCTTCTTTCACTGATTTCTAGCATTGAGCTTTGTCTCTATAGTGATTTGGAGAGTATATATTTATGATGCTAAACTCTTCATTTGTACTCTCATTTTTTAGATCTGTTCTTATCAAATAATTATTGGGTTTTTGATTAACAAGTTCCCATTTCCATTTGTTCCACAATGTGCATATACTGCCTGAGGCTCCATTAGAGTCTGTGGCTGTCCCTTCATAATTTTTTTTGTTTTTTGAATCATTTTTTGAGCTTCATTTTTGCTAACTTTGGTCTCTTGGATAAAAAAAAAGTCTGGTTGTCCCTGATTTATTATATCCCTGTCTACGTTGATTTTAAATGCAGATCCCAGACCCCTGCTATTCCAAGAGACCATATTCGTTATTTACTGGATTTATGATGTGTCCCTCCCTTTTCTTTGTGCTGATTTTTTTCTCCACTTCCCATCTGTTTTCCGAGAAAGGAGTCCATTGGCTGTTGCGTATGTTGAGATTGCAACAAGATGATGGAGATTAGTGATAAGAGTCGCCTTCACTAAGTGGGTCCGCAGGCTATTTTTGGCGCAAATCTATTTTTAGACTATGTCTATTTTTAGACATATGGATCATGTCTATGGATTGTAGGTTGCTGTTTATGGATGATTGATCAAGTTGGGAAAAAATAGATGGACTTCTATTTTTGATGAAAGTGTGAGTGATCACAGTGTGAGTGATCAAAGTCTATTTTTAGACTGGCTGTCAAAAATAGAAAAGTCAAATATTATTATCTCACAATAATATTTGGACTATAAACTTAATCTTATTCTCTTGGAGCACTTCAGTTTGAGCTACAGAGGTGGCACATGCAGCTGTCAGAAGGAAATATGCTTTTCTTATGAGTCAGTTGAGTTGTTGCATGCATGACTTCAGTTAGAACTCAATCAGTTGAGTTTGGTGGAGTTGATTATGGAGTTGATGGAGTTGTGTTCAGTTTAGCTTTGTTAAACTGGTTGTATTTAGTCTAACTGGCAAATAGACTAGAGATGAGTTGGGTGAATTAGTTATTAATTAATTCACAAGTTATTAACTCATAATACAACTAATGAATACATTAGTTAACTCAGTTGCATGTCAGTGCATGTTCAGTTCAACAGGGACAGGTGGTAGAGAATCAAATTGCTATCAGTTGTGACTATAGTTGTGCACCAGATCTTGCACAATCAAGGGATTGAGTATGCCAATGAGTTTGCTCATGTATTTGCCCACATTATAGCTTGTGCTCACGTCCAACAAAGAGTGAGTGACTATTTTGCAGGCGAAAAACGAGTTTGGTAAGCCATTCTCATAAGTTCTTGAGCAGGTATTGAGCAGTGGAGGCAGGCAAGCAGTGGAAGAGATTTGGAGATCAGATCTGAGCTGTATTGTGTGTAACAAAGGTGGATATACTTGTGAGAAGTATTATGTTGTGTAATGTTACATGACTCAATCATTAATATACAGATAGTTTGGGTTTTTAGCGAGATGCTTTCCCCGGGATACATACTGTGTTAATGTGTGAATGCTCTTGATGTTTTATTGTTATTGATGCTGCTATATTAATGATCAATGTAGAGGAGCTTATGTATTGTGTATGTTTTCCGCAATAGTACATGATCAGGATAATCTCTGTTGAATATGTGTTAAATTATTCAAAATTTCTACATGGTATCAGAGCTGCTTGATTTGTAGAAGAGATTTTTACAGGATATCAAGCGAGGATTGATCATCAAATCTACTATTCAGGAAGTGTTTACATTCTATTTCTTCAGGCAGAGTCTGTAATCGGGCCAGGTAGCCTCTGGATTCATCCTTCCTTTGGAAGGTGAGATATCCGGTGAATGCCCATACAGTCAATCTCTGTACGAGAAATATTGTGTTCTCACGAATCTTAGATCGGAAGCAGTTGAGTTGGTAGCTGGTGGAATTCGAATTTGCAGCAGTGTTGTTGAAATGTCTTTCAACGGATTGCGAATGTTATTCCAAAGCAAGAGCGACCTGGCGCTCAAGGATAAACTCAGTAACAATAAAGGTGAGAATGGATCTTCATCAAAGGTATCTGATGAAGAGAATTGCGCTTTGGCTGCCAAAGCAAAGAAGGGGAAGAACAAGAAAGCTTCTCATTCCGGTGCAAAAGGCAAGAGGCAGGATATGTCCAAGGTGAAGTGTTTTCACTGTCACCAGCACGGACACTATGCCACAAATTGTCCGCAGAAGAAGAAGAACAAGAAAGATGCTGGATCTGCAGGGGGAGAGGCCTTAGCTTCTCAGTTTGAGCTTGATTTTTCATTGATCGCATGCTTGGTTTCAAGTGTGATGGGATCGGTGTGGTTCTTGGACAGTGGTGCGTCTTTTCACATGATGGGAGATAGAGATTTGTTCTCTGATCTGGAGGACAAGGATCTTGGAGTGCACATCGAGATGGGCGATGATGGTAGATACAGTGCGACCGGTATCGGTACCATTTCCTTTGAGAGGGAGTCTGGTAAACCCTTTGTATTGAAGGAATTCATGCATGTTCCAGGATTGAAGAAGAATCTCATCTCAGTGGTGATGTTAGAAGACAAGGGGTATGATGTTGTTTTCAGCGAGGGAAAGGCCTTCCTGCGCAGCAAGACAACTGGTGAGACCCGGAAGATAGGGGTTCGAGTGAGGAACCTTTATCAGTTGCATGTAGATGGATGCGCAGCAATGACAGGCAAGGCAGAAGGATTGGTGAGCCGGGATGATGGCGAGTTGTGGCACAAGAGATTGGGTCACCTTCACCATGGAGCCTTGAAGATACTGCAGCAAATCACTACAGGGCTTCGTAAAGGCACACTTGCGCAGTCAGATCAGTGCAAGGGGTGTACTTTGGGGAAGTTTGTGAAAGCCACCTTTCACGAGAAGGATAGTCGCGCCACGACGATCTTTGAGAGAATTCACACAGATGTGTGTGGACCTTTCTTAGTTGCTTCGACAGCAAAACACAGGTATTATGTGATTTTTGTTGATGATTTCTCTTGTAAGTGCTGGATCTTCTTCATGCAGAAGAAGAGCGAGACATATTCAAAGTTCTGTGAATTCAAAGCACTGGTCGAGAAGGAGTCGGGGAAGAAGGTAAAGGCTCTTAGGAGCGATAATGGTGGTGAATACATCTCAGACGAGTTCAAGGATTTCTACAAGATAGAAGGGATTCGTAGAGATCTCATAGCTCCCCATAACCCACAACAGAACGGGGTAGCTGAGCGGAAGAACAGAATGATTGTGGGTGTTGCACAGGCAATGTTGCATGATCAGGGCCTAACCCTTCACTTGTGGGCGGAAGCATGCAATACAACAGTTTATGTGCAGAACCGTTGTCCTCATAGGATACTTGGCATGAGTACACCTGAGGAGACTTATTCTGGTAAGAAGCCTGCTCTTTCTCATTTGAGGATTTTTGGTGCTAACGTTTACATGCATGTGACGAAGGATGCCAGGAAGAAGTTGGAGCCGACCGCAGAGGTTGGGATATTTGTGGGGTACACTGATACGCCCCACAACTATCGTGTGTATTTGCCAGACAGTGGTAAAACTGTTGTGCGACGGGATATAAAATTTCAGGAGGAGAAAGCCATGAAGTGTTCTCTTGAGAGGGAGCTACACTTGCATGCAGATGAGGAGCTATTAGTTCCTAAGGATGAACTTCAGGATGTGGATCAGCCACAGGATGAGGTTCATGGAGTGGAAGAGACCACTCATGCAGCACCAACCATCAGAGGACGAAAGCGCTTGACAGAAGCTGAGCGACTGGCTCAAGATGCAGAGAAAGTTGTAGGACCACCTACAGCCCAATGCAGGCAGAGATAGTCACCTGATCGGTACACTGGATACATGGCTCTTATGAGCAAGTGTGTTGTGACTGAGCCATCCTCTTTCGAGGAAGCTGTGGAGGATCCCGCATGGGTAGACGCCATGGTGGAAGAGTATGATTCTATTGTCAGAAACAATGCATGGGAGATTGTTCCTAGACCGGAAGGGAAATCAGTGGTGGGTTCGAGATGGATCTACAAAGTTAAGCAGGCAGCTGACGGGAGTGTGGAGAAGTAAAAGGCAAGATTTGTTGCCCGAGGCTTTTCACAGATTGAGGGGATCGATTATGAGGAGACCTTTGCACCTGTCGCAAGGTATTCTTCCATACGGACGATTCTTGCTCTCTCAGCGCAGATGGGATGGCACATTCATCAGATGGATGTGAAGACTGCATTCCTCAACGGAGTCATTGAGGAGGAGGTGTACATTGAGCAACTCGAAGGCTTTGAGGTCTTCAGCAGTGAGTCGCATGTGTGCAGGCTCAGGAGATCGCTGTATGGGTTGAAGCAAGCACCACGCGCTTGGTACACACGGATAGACAACTATTTCACAGGACTTGGATTCTCCAAGAGCGAGGCGGATCCGAACCTATACTAGATTGTGGTGGAGGGTAAGTTGCTTATCATTGTACTGTATGTTGATGATTTGATTCTAACGGGTGATGAGCTGTTGATACTGTCATGCAAGAAGGATCTTGCTACAGAGTTTGAGATGAAGGATTTGGGCCTCCTTCACTATTTCTTGGGATTGGAAATATGGCAGCGCAGTGGTGGACTGTTTGTTTCTCAGGGCAAGTATGCTCGGGAGATACTGGAGAAGTTCAACATGCATGGCTGCAAGCCTATTGATACTCCTCTTCCTGGAGGTTGGAGGAAGGAGGATGCCACTTCAGGAGAAGAAGTGGATGCCACTGTTTATCGAAAGTTGGTGGGGTCGCTGATGTATTTGGTCAATACACGACCTGATATATGCTATGCAGTTAACCAGCTTTCACAAGCTATGGTTAAGCCTACCAAGCTCTTCTGGAAGGCGGGCAAGCATGTATTGCGCTACTTGAGAGGCACATCGGGATATGGTTTGTGGTACAGATAGGAGGATGAGGTGAAGCTATGTGGCTTCACGGATGCAGATTGGGCAGGGAGCCCAACAGATAGAAAGAGCACATCAGGAGGGGTCTTCAGTATTGGATCGACAATAGTTTCTTGGTACAGCAGGAAACAGAGATCCGTGGCACTCAGTTCAGCGGAGGCCGAGTATATGGCAGCAAGTTTGGCTGCATGCGAGGCTATATGGATGAGGAAGATCCTAGTTGGTTTGTTCGGTTCTCATTTGGATCCTACTGTGATTTACTGTGATAACCAGAGTTGCATTAAACTATCGGCTAATCCTGTATTTCATGATAGATCTAAACATATTGACATCAGGTACCATCATATCAGAGATTGTGTGCAGCAGAGGATCATGTTACTTTCGTACATTCCAACGGAGGATCAGGATGCTGATATTCTGACGAAGGCTCTCACTAGGAGCAAATTCGAGTACCACCAAGGCAGGATAGGGGTTGCTGATAATCCATATCTTGTCGAGAGGGAGTGTCGAGATTGCAACAAGATGATGGAGCTTAGTGAAAAGAGTCACCTTCACTAAGTGGGCCCGCAGGCTATTTTTGGCGCAAGTCTATTTTTAGACATATGGATCATGTCTATGGATTGCAGGTTGCTGTTTATGGATGATTGATCAAGTTGGGAAAAAATAGATGGACTTCTATTTTTTATGAAAGTGTGAGTGATCACAGTGTGAGTGATCAAAGTCTATTTTTAGACTGGCTGTCAAAAATAGAAAAGTCAAATATTATTATCTCACAATAATATTTGGACTATAAACTTAATCTTATTCTCTTGGAGTACTTCAGTTTGAGCTACAGAGGTGGCACATGCAGCTGTCAGAAGGAAATACGCTTTTCTTATGAGTCAGTTGAGTTGTTGCATGCATGAATTCAGTTAGAACTCAATCAGTTGAGTTTGGTGGAGTTGATTATGGAGTTGATGGAGTTGTGTTCAGTTTAGCTTTGTTAAACTGGTTGTATTTAGTCTAACTGGCAAATAGACTAGAGATGAGTTGGGTGAATTAGTTATTAATTAATTCACAAGTTATTAACTCATAATACAACTAATGAATACATCAGTTAACTCAGTTGCATGTCAGTGCATGTTCAGTTCAACAGGGACAGGTGGTAGAGAATCAGATTGCTATCAGTTGTGACTATAGTTGTGCACCAGATCTTGCACAATCAAGGGATTGAGTATGCCAATGAGTTTGCTCACGTATTTGCCCACATTATAGCTTGTGCTCACGTCCAACAAAGAGTGAGTGACTATTTTTCAGGTGAAAAACGAGTTTGGTAAGCCATTCTCATCAGTTCTTGAGCAGGTATTGAGCAGTGGAGGCAGGCAAGCAGTGGAAGAGATTTGGAGATCAGATCTGAGCTGTATTGTGTGTAACAAAGGTGGAGATACTTGTGAGAAGTATTATGCTGTGTAATGTTACATGACTCAATCATTAATATACAGATAGTTGGGGTTTTTAGCGAGATGCTTTCCCCGGGATACATACTGTGTTAATGTGTGAATGCTCTTGATGTTTTATTGTTATTGATGCTGCTATATTGATGATCAACGTAGAGGAGCTTATGTATTGTGTATGTTTTCCGCAATAGTACATGATCAGGATAATCTCTGTTGAATATGTGTTAAATTATTCAAAATTTCTACAGCGTATCTATGGCTGTTTCCTTTGCTGATACCTTGTCCCTGATTTCTTTATTTGATTTCCTTCCTACTTTTTTTGGCTTATCCCATACTTGAGTATTTTCTTTTTCTTTGTTTCTTGTTTGTATTTGGTCCACTGTGAGTGGAGGGGGGGATTGACTCTGAATGGGGGATGAAATAAGGGCTAATGGATTATCTTGAGTAGGAGATCTTGGGGATGGCAAGTCTTCTGCTGGAATTTCGAATGGGTTTGAGGAAGGAATAACTAGAGGGGCCGAGTTTATTGGAGGAATAGAGGCTGTTTCATTGTTTTCTTGAGACTGAGAGGGGTTCGTTGTGGTTTGTTTATTGTGAGGCTTCTTTTTTTTCACTTGTTCCCATGTATCTTCATGTACTTCAACATTTTCTACTTCTTTTATTTTAGTGCACCTATTTGCAAAATTGTCGTATTCATGGCATACCTTGCATTTGAAGGGGATTTGTTCGTAGTCCAGCTACTGAATGTGTGTCCATTGATCCACCTTGATTTTTATTGCCTCCAGTAGACCTTTCCCCAGGTCTACTTCCACGCAAATTCATGCATAGGAATGCATATTTTCTTTGGGTTCACATCTATCGATGTATTTGCCAACCGCATTTCTAATAGCTCTCACCGAGTCGTCGCCCCAATAGTGAAGGGGGAGATGAGGCAACCTTACCCATACCGGTACTGCACTTGGAATATCCATCTCCGGATCGAAGTCTGGCGACCATCTATTCAGATATAATCCTCTTGAATCCATAAAATAGGGTCCATTTATAAAAATTAAGTCCCTGTCTTCTTTGGTTTCGAATAGGAAGGTAAAGTAACCCCTTCCACAGAAACGTATAGCTATTTTCCCTTGTTATTTCATTAGTAGAACATGCCTTCTCCCAGACCACGTTCTACTAATGAAATAAAAACTTTTCTTGGAAGTGTTGGAGGTAATGAAATCTCTAGAATGTCTGCTAGCTTCTTTACAAATTTGCTTACAGATGGCCTGGGTTTTGGAGCTCCATTTTCTGAAATTAGAGTTGCAAAAGCTGCTTCCTGATCATCATTACCTTGTTGAGAGGAGGAGTTTCCCCTTGTTGAAGGAGGCATGGGAAGGAATATCTCAGCAGTAGGAAGCTGCTGAGAAGAGGGAAAAAAAAGTAAAGCTGCATAGGGAAGGCGTTCGCATCAACTTGAGGGAGAATCGAGCCAGGGGAAGCTTAGCAGCGTGAGGCTGCCAAGCGGGGAAGCTGCAGGAGGTAGCGATGGCGGCTAGGTCAGAGGCCTGCAGCGCGCGCGATTTTTTTAATACAGTAGTGTACCCTGCTGCTCCAATGTTTGAAGGATGCTTCACTCAACCTTGGGTTTATAGTATTAATGTGTTGGGTTTATTAATCCATTCTGTTTATAATATTGATAATTAGTTGGGTTCATTAATCCCTAAGGTTTTTAATGTCTTGGAATTAGAATATTAATAATGAGTTGGGTTCATTAATCCCTTGGGTTTATAGTATCAATCCATTTGGTTTATAATATAACAATAATTACAATAATGATTGATTATTAAAAATTAATATTTTTAATATTGTAATTATTAATTTCTAATATTAATACTAATATTAATTTTAATTATAAATTATAATATTTATATTTGTGTGATTAATACCAACATCACATTATTACATTTATACAATTATTTCTATGTGTTTATAATCTTAAGGTCTATAATGATAGGGTTTATAATATTAATCCTTTGAGTTTATAATATTGAGATTTTTAATATTGTTTTTATAATATCACATTTAATATAAGGGTTTGAAATGTTTAGTTTAAAATATTGGGTTTTATAATTTTAGGGTTTATAATATTAATATTAATCACTTATGTTTATTAATCCTAAGAGTTTAAAATATTTATCTCATGGATTTATAATATTTATATCCCCTAGGTTTATAATATTAACCCGTTGGGTCTTTTATTCCTAAGGTTTATAAAATTAATCAGTTTGGTTTTTATCATTAATATCTTGGTTTTATTATTAGAGTTTATAATACTAATCTTAGTGTTTGGATTTTATCATTAATATCTTGGGTTTATTATTAGAGTTTATGATACTAATCTTAGGGTTTATAATATTAGGATTTATAATATTAATCCTAGGGCTTATACTATTGGGTTTGATGGTGTTAGGATTTAAAATATTCAGTTTAATATTAAACTTTGATATCATGATGTATCACATTGTTTTTATTAATGATGTAACATTTTAATCCTAGGATTTAGTTTATTTTACCTTGGGTTTATAATATTAATCTTTTTTTTTGGTAGGTAAGCACCCACGGGGGATTTGAACTAGTGACCTATCGCAAGGAGTGCCTTAACAGTGCATCCATTCACCGTCAATCCAAAGCCCTGTGGGCTTGGGTTTATAATATTAATCACTTGGGTTTGTTTTTATTAATATTAAGGTTTAATTTTTATAAATTAGGTTTATTTTTAGTTGGGTTTATAATATTAATTCCTAAGATTTATTTTCCCTTAGGTTTATTAATCCTTTGGGTTTATTATTCTTAATCTTAGGGTTTAATATTTTTCCCTTGTGTTTATTTCCCCTTGAGTTTATAATATTAGGCCCTTGGTTTTGTGATATTGCAGTTTTTTATTTTGGGTTTACAATATTGTATTTAATATTATGATATGAAATGTTGGGTTTTTAATATTAGGGTATATAATATTGGGTTTTTTAATATTAAGGTTTATAATATTAATTGTGCCATTTATAATATTAATCATATGGTTTAAAATATTTATTGTAAGGTTTATAATATTAATTTTAGGGATATAATATTAATCTTAGGGTTTATAATGTTGGATTTTATAATATTAGGGCTTATAATAATTGATTTAATATTAGAGTTTAATATTGTTATGTTGAAATGGTTCATAAATCTATCATTGTGTATAAAATATATTGATAATTATATTAATATGTTAATAAATGTATATTAATCATTAAGATAATGGTGAGAGATAAATAAGTATTATTAGTAATAACCCTATACTATTATTATATTATATTAATTTGGTTATTGTTAAATATATCAATGTATATGGCTGTTATTATTTACCTAATTATTAATAAGTACAAATAATCAATCTCTAAGAGTCACATTAACACTATATATCTAATAATTATTAATGTGATTTATAAATTCCTATTGGTGTATATCAACCACATTTACTAATGTGGTTGTATATGTGTTTCATATACTCCTATCAACATATATCAACCACATTGGTAAATGTGGTTGTGCTAGTTATAAAATGAAACAAGATGGAGATGAGAGTTGTATTTCTATTTATGTATTTAATTTATTTGATTTATTTAATTAAATTGTAAAGGAAATTTATAATGTTATTTACATTTTCAAAATATTTAAATAATTATTTAAAAAAAATTAATTGTAAAAAATAATACTAAAAATTTGTTAATATTGATTTCTCAAATATAATATAATGTAATAAAACTATTAATTATTTTAAAATAAATATTATTATTTCTCAAAAAGTTAAATATTTTATAATTATATTAGTATTATGAAATACTTTCCCTAACGGAGGGATGATCAAAGCCTTATGAGGGATTTGTTGATTGTTTTGCTTAACCTAAAAAACTAAACTAGTCAAATGCACAAAAGTTTTGGAAAATGTTTTGGTGTTTTTTTATTTTTAGATATATTTACATTGCAGAAAAATGTTAAACAAAAGGTACTAAAAAAATATGAGACTTGAATTAACAATGAGCTAGTTAGGATTTTAGGCCAAAACCTTGAAATCATGTAGAGATAAGTTGTGAAAACAATGAATAATAACATTACAAAATATAAGAGGTATGTAGAGATAAATATTGTAAGGAAAATAGGTTGATTTTATTAAATGAGTTAATAGTCAAAATATTAACACCATGTCTATGCAAAAACCTCTCACAAGTTCAAAATTCGAACTATTACAATGTACAAATTCATATACAATAGTCAAGGAATTCAATGAGAGTGACAATGCATTGATCCTCCATGCAAATTGTGAAATTGGGTAGCTTGCTTTTTACATAAAATTCATTGTTAGAATTGACAACGTTATGCAATCAGCTCACAAAACAAAACAAAATATAGATCAATGACTTACAAATTATCCTCTTCGAGGGGGGAACTTCCTTTACCTTACATAAATGAACAATTCTTGGATGATACAAATGATAAGACCTCCTTGATATATATAGGAGTCTAAGGGCTCATAATATAATCAGATCCTATATAACAATAATAATGTAAGGGCACAACAATAACAATAATGGGCTTCTATGGGGCACAACAATAACAATATGGGGCATACATGGGCACAATAATAACAATAGGGGCTACACTAAGAATAAAAATAAAGGGGATACACTAGTATTATAGGGATTCTCCTTCAAAAAAGTGTTGTCCTCAATGCTTGTGTAGTCCTGGATGCTTCTGTATAAAATTTGCATCCTCCCATGTGGAAACGTCAATGGATAAGTTATTCCACTTAATGAGATACTCTAAAATTAATCGAATCGTAGCTAGTGGGTTCTTTCTTCCATGACTCCTTCGGGCTCAAATATGCTTTTTCCTTCTTTTTCAAGTTTTGGAAACACTATTTAAACTCAGAGCCTGTCACCGACAAACATTTTTAAGCTTGAAATATGGAAAATTGAGTCTACTCGGGAAGACATAGGTAATTCCAATTTGTATGCCATAGTACCAATCTTTTGCAACACCTTGTAAGGACCATAGTAATTGGGTGATAATTTATTATCCTTCTTAGCTTTCTTGAGGGCCATTTGTTTGTATGATTGTAGCCATAAAAATACCCATTCACCTGCATCAAAACTTCTTTCACTGCGATACTGATCTTCGTGTTGTTTCATTCGATTTTGCGCGAGAGTGAGTTTGTCCTTTATGAGCTAGAGAACTTGTTGTTGATGATCGATGTGGTCTTCCACTCGTTGAACCTTAGAGTTTTCTCTTAAATATGATGTGATGGATGCTCGGTGATGTCCATAAAGTGCCATAAATGGGGCCATTTTTGCTTCATTATGGAAGGAAGTGTTATAGTTCCATTCAACTAGAGGTAAGCACTTGAACCATTGTATTTGTTTGTCATATAAAAAGAAAAAAAATATATCCTTCCAAACATTTATTCACTACCTCAGTTTTACCATCAGATTGAGGATGATAAGATGAGCTATGAGCTAATTGAGTATAACGACAAGAAATTAATTCCATCAAAAAATTTCTAGTGAAAATGGAATATCTATCACTTACAATAATCTTTGGGTTTCCATGTAGCTTTTGAATTTTTTTCATAAATGCAATAGAAAATGTATCAATTTAAAAGGATGAGATAATGCACAAAAGTGTGCATACTTGGTAAGTCTATCAACTACCACTATGATGACACTCTTTCCTTCAAAATTGGGTAAACCTGTGATAAAATCCATTGAGACCTTCTCCCAATGCTAACTTAGAATGGATAAAGGTTATAAGAGACCTAGAGTCTTAATTGTATCAAGCTTATCTTGTTGGAAAACCAAACGGTCTTCCACAAACTTCTCAATATCAAATTTAAAGCCATCCCAAAAAAGTTCCTTCTTGAACCTATGTTAAGTTTTTAAAAATCCTATGTTCCATCCTAAGGGGGAGGCGTGCAATTCCAAAAGAATCCTTTGTTTGATTTGGTAATTCTTACAAATATATAAATGATATTTGTACCATGGCGAATCACTTTTCGAGTTGAATGTATCAGATGTACTAGTATCTTGCTGCAACTTTCGAATGAGTGCCCATACCTCTTCATCATTCTTTCATTCATCCCTTGCTTTGGTTATCCAATCAAGTTGGATAATAGAAATGCCACAAAGAAATGCTTCCACATCCTCATATATCTTGAGAGTGCATCTACAAAAACATTTTTCTTCCCTTTTTTGTAAATGATTTCGAAGTCATAAAATAACATCTTTGTGACCCTTTTTTGCTGAAAATAATCTTTGTTACAAAAAATATTTAAGAGTATCATGATTTAATTTTACCTTGAATTGTATTTCCATTACGTAAGGTCACCATTGCTTTAGTGCATGTAGCATTCCCAATATTTCATTCTCATAAACAGGTTTGTATAAATACTTTCCATTTCTTGAGGCATCACATTCCACAATAAAGGTTTTTTCGAATTCTAAAATAGCTAAGACTAGTTCTTAGAACATTGCCTCTTTAAGATGTTCAAAGTCCTTAGTTCCTTCTGAAGTCCAAGAAAATGCATCATTTTTTAGTAATGTTGCTAGAGGTGTTGTTATTCTCCCATAATTCTTAACAAGCTGGTAATAATATCTTCTCAACTCGAGAAATGCTCAAATATTCTTTATGGTTGTGGGGATTTTTCACCACTTAATGGCATTAATTTTGTTAGGGTCTACCTTGACACCCTCATAAGTAACAATATAACCCAAATATTCCAACACTCGTACTCGAATTAAACATTTGGAGGTTTTTGCATATAATTGTTTCTCCTCCAATAGTACAAGCACCCTGTCAACATGTTGAACATAATCCTTCCAAGACTTTATGTAGATACGTATATAATCAAAAAATACTAACACAATTTTTGTAAGCAAGGGTTTGAAAATGGAATTCATCAAACCTTGAAATGTGCAAGGTGCACTAGTAAGGCCAAAAGGCATGAACAAAAATTCATAATGACCGTAATGAGTTCTAAATTCTATTTTGAGAATGTCTTCAATATTTATTCTAATTTGATGATATCCTGAACAAAGATCTATCTTGTTGAAGTAAATTGCTCCATGTAATTCATCCAACAATTTGTCAATGACAGGAATGAGAAATTTGTCTTTAATAGTAAGCTTGTTGAGCTCCCTATAATCCAAACACATACACAATGATTGTGTACCAATACTATTGGAGAAGAGAAAAAACTTTGACGAGATTGAATTATACATGTCTCTAGCATTTCTGTAACCATATGTTAAATTTCACTCTTTTGGGCATAGGGATATCTATAAGGCTTGATGTTTTGAGGAACACTTCCTAGAATCAAGTGAATAACATGATCATGATCACAAATACGTGGGAGGTCTTTGCGAGTCTCAAATACCTTCGAATGATTGTCTAACACTTTTTGGAAATCTAGAGAAATAGATGATTGCGATGTTTGAACCTTTAGTGAGAATAATTGTGCAATTATGCTCCATTGTTCTTTCTTCAGAATATTTTTCATGCCATTAGAGTTGATTATATTTCATGGTTTCCCTACGATAGCCCTTAATTCAGCTTCCTTTCCTTCCCATTTTTTTTTTAAGAAAAGTTCTTGAAAATTAAAAGTTATATTCCCAAAATATTTTAACCATTGGACTCATAGTACAACATCAGCAACACCGATTGGAATGGAGAGAATTCGACTATTCAATACATATTCCCCCATGGTTAGCTTAATATGCCACTTTCGAGAGAAATTTATAATTACTCCATATTACAATTAATAAAATTACAGGTACTACGCAAATCAATCAACACTATTACCTTTTTCATCTTGATATATCCTTCTATCTTGAGAGTTTTAGGAGTGGTAATTATTTCCAATATATTACAAGATGATTGAGGAGGATCCGTTGATTCAAGTTGCATAAGTGTTCAAAATGTCGTCATCAGAGTTCATGGGTATCGTTCAATGTCGTCCTTGCTTCAGTTTAGTTTCGACAATGTTGGTTATGATCAGGTTGTTTAGGAATGTTCATAGTTTTTCATGGTCTTCAGTTGATGTGGTGTTGTACCTGGATGTCGACTTATGTTCATCGACAGTTCCTCCAGGATTGGTTGATGACATGTGTTCTGTCGTTCGACAAGGAGTATTTGGGTTCGATATGATGTGTCATCCGTGGCATAGGATCATCGTTCGGGTTGTCGTTGCAAAGATAGCTAGAGTCGACAATGTGCGTGGGTTTATCATCGCATATGGATTTATGTCACATTGTGACGAAAGATGTAAAAAGGGTTTTTTAATTCTAGACCGAAAACCCTAAATTCAACATCTCAGTCCTAATGACTTAATCCTAAACCTATTCCTAAGATCAAAACCTATGCCTAAATCCTAACCATGTTCTACAAATACCTAAACCATAATTCCTTATGAAAAATACATAGAAAATCCTATTGAAATCCTAAACACCTAACGCTAAGCTCTATGTATCTAATCCTAGTCAAAACACATTGCAAAAAAAAACCTTTTTTAAAAACATTACAACCTAGGTTAATACCCTCGGTCTACTATAATATTAATAAACATTACAAATAACATAAAACAATACAAATGTTATATAAACAGTCTAATCGTCAATAGACAAAACCACGATGGAGATGCTAACTATAGCGGAGCAATGACATGTGATCAGGACAGGGATAAGCCATCAAGGCTTAGGAACGGTTGTCTTGACCACGTGGGAAGTGTTAATCTCTAACTGCATCACATAACATGTGAGTAGTTAGGAGGTAACCGTCAACCAGACGAAGTTTAACACAACTGTAGTGGAACCACCAACATCATAACCATGTGATGTTACCTACTCACATGAGATGTCCATACATCCACCTGGTTAGCAAGCTGTTAACGATTTCAGGATATTAAAGTCAGTTTTGGGTTTTTATGAATTAAATTGGTTTTCAATTAATTCAAGGACCTTAATAAACCATAAGGTGTCCCCTGAGGTGGCTAAAATCAAACCAACTCAACCTTCAAGTCAGATTATTCACCCCAATTTGAGTCAAAGAAGTTTTAATGTACTTGTAGGCCTATAAAAGGCAGATTTTCTCATTGAGGAAGAGGAGAGTGGTTTTGGTTTTTGTATGTAGGTTCTTGTGGACATAGGTTGTTTTGTTTTCAGTGTTTCAGGAGCATATGAAGTTGGAATTGGAAACCGTAAGTGGCGTTGGAAAGCTGGTTCAGAGGGATATCTAATGATAGAGGTAAGAATTGCCTGTGTGTAAGTTTATTCTGACTAAATCACTGTGTAATCGACACCTTCTTCTCCTTCTTATAAAAAGGTCGCCCATCTTGAAAGCGGACCCGGAGGCGTAGTCCATCAGGGACGAACTCCGTAAGAAATCTTGTTGTCTGGTATCGCTATGTTTTCACTGATTTCACTTCTATTTTGAATCGTAATTATGGTTTATCAGTTGTCGTAAAGTGTTATGTTCAAGCAATTTTCCTTGATTTCTGTGCTTTCAGTTAACATTCAACTAATTAATGGCTAATAAATTCTAAATCAGTTTTTAGTATATGGTCATTTCAGATCATATAATTTGGTATCAGAGCAGGTTTATTTTGTAGAATGTGCCATTGAATGTTAACCAGGTCAAAGTCGCAACAAGGAGAAGGAATCCTTGAGCAGATCGATCCAGAGATTGGAAAGCGATGAGTCATTCAGAAATCGACCATGTGAGGACCTGATCCAGGTGAAAACACTAAGACTAAAATGAGTTGAGGAACAGTTCCAGTAGGAATTCTTAAACATGCAGCAGATGTTGGGAGAATTGTATGAAGACAATAAGGCGGGAGATGCTTCTTCTTCAAAGGCATCAAAGAAGGACAAAGGTAAAGGCAAGGCTGATAAACCTCCTTCACCTCCATCATCTCCATCATCCTCTTCTTCTTCTTATTCCATTGCAGAATCTGAAATGGAAAATAAACCTAAGAAAACATCTCTTTCCAAACTTGATGTTAAATTTGATTTACTTGTTTATGATGGCGAAATGAATCCTGAAAAGCTAGATAACTGGATAAAGCAGTTAGAAGTGTATTGTCACATTCAACACATTTCTAGAGATAAAACTAACTTCTACACTTACAATGGGGAGAATAGCTTTAATATTGTGGGAAAGAAAAACTCAGCTAGATGTAAGCGTATAGGAAAAGTCATCTCTTCATGGCCTAAGTTTTTGAAAGCTCTTAGGAAACAGTTCTATCCTTTAGGATACATGCATCAAGCTGTTATTGATTGGCAAAATCTGAGGCAAGGTAAAGGGCAGAGTGTTCGGGAGTTCAAAAAGAAAGCATTGGCGCTTGGTATTTCATTTGATACATGTGAAACTTTGTTAAAATACATTGACAGTTTACATTCATATTTGCAACATACTTTATTGATGTTTAATCCTGATGATTTTGATGAGGTGTGTGTTCAGGCCATACATATTGAATTAGGTGGCAGACCATTCAAGTTGTCATCTCAGTCATCCAAAGAGTTGGAAACCAGAGATTCCAGTGATAGTAAGGGGAAGAACATTTCGAAGTGAAAGAAATCAACGATTGTTCAGAAGGAAAGACCTACTTTCTCATTGCCAAATAATCGGTCATGATGAATTGAAGTGCTGGAAAATTCATCCAGAACTTAAGCCCAAAAAATTCCTTAAGGCGAAGGATGAAAAGAAGGCCATTGCAGCAATGCAGCAAGATCTAAGTTCAGATTTAGGTGATGAAAGGAGGATAATTGCCATGGTTACAACATGTAAAACTTCTGATACTGGTTCAAGTTCGAAAACTAATGTATCTTCTTCAAACATAAATGCTCCACATGAGGATAAAAAAATTAAATTATTCCACTTAAGCATAACTTCTAAGCATTCAAATATTGACACAATGTTTGACAGTGGATCTCAAGCAAATTTAATATCTAATAATATAGTTAATCAATTGGGATTGGAGACACATATTCATCCAAAACCATACCCATTAGGTTGGATTAATAAATCAACTCAGATACATGTCACAAAGCAGTGTTTTTTTAAAATTTGCAATTACATCTAAGTACATTGATGAAGTGGAATTAGATGTGGTCCTAGTAGACATATGTGGAGTTGTATTAGGAAGTCCTTATCTTTATGATAGAGATGCAGTGTTTTACAGAAGAGAAAATAAATATCACCTAAAGAAAGAAGGGGTTGAATTTATTGTTAGGGCACATAAAGTCAAATCAAACTTGGATTTAATTGTTACAAATCAAGTTAAGCAGTTAATAAGTTCAAGTAAATATGTACTCATGTTTATTAAGGAACAACATAAGGATGATTGTTTGAGATGTGAGATTTAGTTTATAGATCAATTGGTCAAGGTGGTTAATTCTTTTCCAATAAATCTTACTCATAAATAGGATAAGCAACATGAGATACATTTAATGTCCTATGAATATCTTCTTAAATACAGAATAATCTCAATTCATTCATTCAACTGAACTCTAGAAACTATCATCATCAACAGTGTATTGCAGGGAATGGTACATGTGAGTCTAATCAGAGGCTTGTTTCAGATGGTAAGTTTATTTTCAGTTTTAGGGGTGCAGGTCAGTATTGGGGAAAGTCAGTATTGCATTTCTTTGGTATTGCATCATCATTTCATGCTTTAAAAAGTAATGAAGCCTCTTTTCAAGTGGAGAGGAAGTCTATAAGTTTTCATGACAAAGCATTTTCGAAAGCAAATCTAAAGTTTCCTTATACTAATTTGAAAACTATTGCATTAAGTGAAAATGTTAGTCAATGGAGATATCAGTTAATAGACGAAGAAGTAGTGATTCAAGTAAATCAACAATTACTTAGATACTTTCAAAATCAAACTAAGTTGCAACAGTGATTTCATCACAGCTAGATGAGTTATGTGTAGCAAGTTCACTTAGTAATGAGTCAACAGGAAAGTAAATCAAGTCAAGTAATTGATATGAAGTCAAAATGAAAAGAGTATTTGAATATTTCAGTTATTCTGGAAAGTAGATTGTTAATACCCATCAGGTGTATTGAACAAATTTCTACAAATAATGTTTTCAAAGATGTGTTTGAATCACTAACTCATGATTCTTCATGGAAAGAATTCAATTGCCATGTTGATAACAGATTGTTTGCCCATCGTCGCAAGTTGGTCATACTGCAGATGGAAGAAACAGGTCACCGAATCAAAAGGTATCATGGTTAGCATCATCAGGGTCATCACATGCAGGTGATTGATCGAATGTATTGGTACATTGTTAGGTTAAGGTGGAAAGAGAGGGAGTTCTACCCTCATCGACTAATTGATTAGTCTAACTTTTGTGGTCCAAAAGCTTTCAAGTGGAGAGGAATGATCCAGGAGGATCCGTTGATTCAAATTGCACAAGTGTTCAAAATTTCGTCATCAGAGTTCATGGGTATCATTCAATGTCGTCGTCACTTCAGTTCAATTTTAACAGTGTTGGTTATGATTAGGTTGTTTAGGTAATGTTCGTATTTTTTCATGGCGTTCAGTTGATGTGGTGTTGTACCTGGCTATCGAATTATGTTCATCTATAGTTCCCCCAGGATTAGTCAACGACATGTGTTTCATCGTTCGAAAAGAAGGATTTATGTTCGATATGATGTGTCTTCTGTGGCATAGGATCATCATCCGGGTTGTCGTTGCAAATATAGCTAGAGTCGACGATGTGCGTGGGTTTATCGTTGCATATGGGTTTATGTCACATTGTGGCGAAAGATGTAAAAATGGTTTTTTAATTCTAGACCGAAAAACCTAAATACAACATCTCAATCCTAATGACTTAATCCTAAACCTATTCCTAAGATCAAAACCTATGCCTAAATCCTAACCATTTTGTACAAATACCTAAACCCTAATGCCTTATGAAAAATACATAGAAAATCCTATTGAAATCCTAAACACCTAACCCTAAGCTCTATGTATCTAATCCTAGTCAAAAAACATTGCAAAAAAAAAACCTATTTAAAAAACATTACAACCCGTGTTAATACCCTCGGCCTATTGTAATATTAATAAACATTACAAATAACATAAAACAATACAAATGTTATATAAACAATCTAACCGTCAATAGACTAAACCACGATGGAGATGCTAACTATAGTGGAGTAGTGACATGTGATTAGGACAGGGATAAGTTGTCGGGGCTTGGAAACCGCTGTCTTGACCATGCAGGAACCATTGTTCTCTAACAACATCGCACAACATGTGAGAAGTTGGGAGGTAACCATCAACCGGATGGAGTTTAACGCAACCGTAGCGTAACCATTAGCATCATAACCATGTGATGTCACCTGCTCACATGAGCTGTCCATACATCCGTCCGATTAACAAGATGCTAACAATTTTGGGCTATATTAAAGTCAGTTTTGGTTTTTTATGAATTAAATTGGTTTTCAATTAATTTGAGGACCTTAATAAACCCTAAGGTGTCCCATGAGGTGGCTAACATCAAACCAACTCAACCTTCATGTCAACTTATTCACCACAATTTGAGTCAAATAAGATTTAATGTACTTGCAGGCCTATAAGAAGGCAGATTTTCTTATTGAGGAAGAGGAGAGTGGTTTTGGTTTTTATATGCAGGTTCTGGAGGACATAGGTTGTTTTGTTTTCAGTGTTTTAGGAGCATCCAGAGTCAGAACTGGAAACCATAAGAGGCATTGGAAAGCTGGTTCAAAAGACTATCTAATGACAGAGGTTAGAATTTCTTGTGTGCAAGTTCAGTCTAACTAAATCACTATGTAATCGACACCTTCTTCTCCTTCTTAATAAAACGGTCGCCCATCTTGAAAGCGAGCCCGAAAACGTAGTCCATCAAGGACGATCTCTGTAACAGATCTTGATGTCTGGTATCGCTATGTTTTCACTAATTTCACTTCTATTTTTCATCTTAATTATGGTTTATTAGCTGTCGTAAAGTGTTCTGTTCAAGCAGTTTTCCTCGATTTCGGTGCTTTCAGTTAACATTCAACCACTTCATGGCTAATCAATTCTACATCAGTTTTTATTATACGGTCATTTCAGATCACAAGATATGGTTGGATTCATTTCTTCTTTCTCTAGGGTTGGTTCCTTGTGTATATCCTCCTCTTTTGATGTTTCTTGTTCCTTTTCTTCCTCTTCTTCACAATTTATGTAAAATAATTTATTCCCGGCACGTTTATGAACTTTAGTGTATTTGTTATCAAAACAATAGCAAAGCCCTTTTTCTATTTTTGCCTCAAATTGTTGTGGTTTCAACCTTGTAGGTTGTCTAAGGCTAGGAGTGGAAAAACTTCCATCTTTATAGTTGCGAGTGGTAGACTTCATTGTTGCCATAATTTTACTTTCAACTTTTCTTTCCACCCTGAATGCTCTCTCCAATGAATAATTTCCCAAAGGTGAACCTCATGTTGGATGTTATCCTTTAATGTCCCTATGAAGACATCAATCCTATGCTTCTATGGAATATCAGTTACCTTGATATTCATTTTTTGGAATTCCTCAGTGTGATCTGCTGTTAAACCTTTTTGTTTGAGATTTATCAATTGGATAAAGAAGGTTTTTCTCTTTGTATCCTCATAATGTGATATCATTTCCTCTGCAAAAATTGACCTAGTCACAAGAGGTTTTTGATAACAAATCCATTGATACCATACAAATTGATTGGGTTCTAAATATAAAGATGTAATTCGTACCTTTTGTGTGTGTTGCACATCATGGAGACCAAAATATTACTACATCTGTAGTATCCATGTTACCAGATCCTTGCCATCCAACTTCCCCATATCGATCTTTGGAATGTGGTGGGTCTTAAACCCAAAATTGGAGTCTCTAAAATCATAATTCAGATTCCTTTTGTCCTCATCATGATTTTCATGGATTGCTTTGTCACCACTGGGAATCCTTTCTTGCAACAACCTTGTCAAACCTTCCTTCAAACCTTCCATGTCTGTTTTTAAACCTTATATACCCTCTTTTAAACCATCCATGCCTCCATTTATTTTTTTATCTAAATCATCCGTCTAAATGTTCATCACTCCCAATTCATTTTTGGTTTCTCTTTGGAAGAGTGAAATTTGTTGCACTTGGTCTTGTAACTTTGATACATCATGTTGCATTTCTTCCCCTTCTTCATGCGTCATATTAGATATTTTTGGTTGCTTAATCAGTGTGTCCATTTTTTTGTTTCAAGGAATATTAGAATGAAATAATGATATATATTCTTATCTATGCCCTTTGAATCTCTTAAAATTGTTTTTTCAAACAAAACTTACTTAAATTAAAAAAATGATATACACACATTTTTGCTTGCTTTTTGGAATTATATATTGAAACTATTGTATCTTTGTAATTTTGGCTCTCCAAGATATAAAATGACATCTTGTGGTACCCCTATGAGTCTTACGTCTGACGCCACAAGTCAGACCAAAATTAGATTCTTAAAGATAAATTTATGCCCAATCTCACATGATGTCTTGATTATGGACTGGTTCAGTAGAGCGAAGTTGAAAGGAATGCGACGTGTCACTGTTTCAACCCTCGACCCTGAAAATGATACATGAAAACTAAAGTCCATGCAATTTTAGTCACCTTTTTCTAAATTCTAATATAATACTCATAAATAATGTTATGATGATTTTTCCAAGGTCACTTGTGTGAAAATTCCAAAATTGGAACCTTATTGCAACAATTGATATTATTTCTCCTAATTGTTAATTAATTAGTAAATTGTCTGCTATGGAAGGTATCAAAATAAATATGCTAAAACCTTCAAAAATAAGATATTGCGTAAAAATAATGTGTTGGGAACTCAGAAATGCTAGCATAGACACATAAAAATAACATAAATATTTTTTGACAAAATTTCCCTGAAAAAACCCAACTTGGGAAAACCGGTACAATAACTGAGGGTTTTATTATGCCACAATGATAAATTTTGAGTACAATTGTATGCCGAAATATGGAAATCTGACAAAGAAAAATATTGGCAAAAATCTCGCGAGGAATTTTCCTCACCCCACAGGAAAACTCCCGGCACAACTTGCTTCAAAAACTCGGCCCTTTGACCCTCTGTGTCAGCCTCTACGGTGCTTTGCACAACCTACTTGATGTCAAGATTTTGAATAGTCTCTGATGAGGTTGTTCTGCCTTCTGCTAATTGGAAATATGCTTCTCTATCAGTTTGGTATTCCTTCCCAACATCTAGAACAAAAGATGTATCTCCCTCTTAGCAAATCGATCTTGCCTCTAGAAGCCGTTGCGATGCCCTAACGTCAACTTCTCTGTGGCTCTTCTTCCTATCTGCAAATTCACTCACTCGATCTATAATGCCTTCTCCAGCCTCACTATCTTCTACTCTCACTCACTATTTTAATCTATAGATCTCTTCGAGAATTGAATACTACTATTCTGGAAATCGATCTGCTAAGAAATCGAATTAATCAAGTGTCTCAAGTGTTTTCTCCATCACCATGTCGACCTTCTCCTATAATCCTCTATTGGAGCCCCGACGACCAAGATTAAAACTTAGTCAATGGATAGGATCATCTCTGGATCGATCCGTGTGAGTTTCTAGATTATTCTCACCTTGAATTAGTCAATATCGATTAATTAACCATATTCCCTAAGTTTATACTTAGGAAATATTTAAAAACTGGTTAATTATCTGACTAAGTCATTTCTATGCGGAATTTCCAGAAATGATTTCCGGGTTTTGGATATCTCATGTATTCTAGCCTCTCCACTGAATTTCAAGGCTAGAAGTAATTTGATGCTATAAAAAATAACACTTCCTGTTAGAAGGAATGTGTTCTAGTGTTGCACCTCCTGCGATAGCACATTGTCTCTGCATCATCTCATGTCACACTACTGATGTCTGGCTACTTCTACCCACCAAACATAGTGCAACTCTGATAAATACTACATCTATGTTGCTACTGACACTATTATACTACTACGAACATTGCATATGCACTGTAACTCACTCTCATATGTTGCTATTGCAACTACAACATCTCCAACTAAAAAACATCCAAAATATTGAATCAACGATGATCAATGTGATGTATCTGTCTCCTAAGTCTCTCACTGCTACTAGCCTCTACACTTTCCAATGAAGACCTTGCATTGCTTCCCACTCCACACTGTGCCGAGTGCACTGCTTCCAACTCTACACTGCACTCTCTAGCATCTAACTACTATTAGTCTCTCCAACTGTCACTCTAGCATCTAAATACATCCACTCTCATTGGTCCATCCTACTACTAAATATTGTGGCCCCCCTAGCTAGGTAATGATCCATGAGGTGGACTCCTCAAGGACCTTGCCCAACTATAGCACTCTGGGGCTACAACACCAAGTCACCCCACCTCACTCCTGGAGGTATATCAACAAACATAATGAAGTGTTCCTCTATCTATGAGGAAAGCTTATCGATCTCTACTGAAGCTGCTTGATGGTCCTGCTTCTCCACTTTGTCCTTCTTCCTGAGAGGAAAATGGGTACTGTAGTGAATGCGCTAACCACTCCTGTAGAACTTGAACTTTGATAGGTCCTTCTTCTCCTTTCTTGGCTCCCCCTGTCCTTGACTGGCACCCTTTGATGCGAGGGCCACATTCTCCTCCTCATTCACTATCTTTGATATGATGCTGCTGCCAATGATGGAGCTCTTTCATAGAGCTCGTTTCAACTCCTTTTTCTACAAATCGAACCACATTATATCCTTGTCTTGTAGCATATATCTGCCCAATATATTTTTTACAAAGACTTGATAATCCTCTAAGACGATATTGAGTGCCAATCACACTAGCTTCGTGGTTTGAGGTGCTACCACAATAGATGATAGTTGGTCTCAAACCTCCTAAATTTTGGTAAGAAAGGGATCTATATGTTCCCTTTTCTACATCCGGATAAGTCTCAAATTCTCTTCTAAGTACATCTTTCACTGCTTGGAAGTACCCTAGTGCAATGTGGAGAGAGCATCATACATTTTCTTGGTCGTATGTTTTCCAACTATATGTGAAACAACATGATCCTAGACTCCATCTAGGATCAACCTTCTTGTACTCTTTCTTCTGATCTACATCTTAAGGAACCGCCACCACTGCAACAATATAGGATTTCAGGTCATACTCATCTAGAAGGAAGGACATCCTTGCCTTCGAGATGATGTAGTTGGAAGCTCCATCCAACCTATTCCAATCACGAAGCCCAACAGTGGCCATCTCAACGAACTATCAAAATATTCCTCTTTCTTTCTACTTGGTTGTTTCTCTGCTATTCACTCTCCCTTCTAGAGTGATAAGATCTGCTCACAACCACTGTTGATTTACAAGGAAAAATTTAACTTCTTGAGAATAGAATTTCCCTGAGGAAAATTTCCCCTCTATGTGTGCTCTTCTCTCTTCCACCCTCACGCTGGCTATGCTCTAGTGAAATGCTTCAAAAACCACTATGTCTAGCTAGATATATTCCCAACAAAAAATATGAGATGCTCCCTCTACCTCTGGAATTACTCAATATGGAAGGATCAATTTTTTTTGTCCCCTTCCAAGAAAAATAAGTCTTCCTCAAGAAACTCAGCCTCCTGGAAAAAGACTGCGTTGCCCTTGGGAATTTCAGCGTGCTACCCACACTAAGCAGCGAAATTCCTTTTTTTTCACCTCTCAGTTGTGTAACTAATCAACTGCGCTCTGATACCATGCAAAAATTCTAGAATTGGAACCCTATTGCCACAATTGATATTATTTCTCCTAAATGTTGATTAATTAAAAATTTATCTCGTACGAAAAATATCAAAATAAATACACTAAAACCTTCACAAATAAAATACCAAGAAAAAATAATGCATTGGAAATTGTGAAATGCTAGCACACACACATAAAAATCACACAATTATTTTTGGACAAAAGTCCTCGGAAAAACTCAACTTCGGAAAACCAGTGAAGCAATTAAGGGTTTTATTATTATGCAATAGTCAGAAATTTTGGGTACAATTGGATGACGAAATCCTTCAGAAGCTCAGCCCTCTAACCTTCTGTACCAGCTTCTGCGCCACTTGCTTGACGTCAAGCCTTTGAATAGTCTCTGATGAAGTTGTTAGGCATTCTGCTGACTAAAAATATGCTTCTCCGACACTCTCCTAGTCCTTCCCGCCCTTTGGAACTGAAGAATGCTCTCCCTCTCAATGAATAGATATTGCCTCTAGAAGTTGCTACGCTATGTGAACATCAACTTCTCTATGGGTTTTCTACCTCCCTGCAAATGCACTTGTTGGATCTCGAATGCCTCCTCCATGTAGGTTTTAACCCCATACAGAAATTACCTGCATAGGAATTCTAAAACACAGAAAATAAACAATGTGAGAGCATAAGACATAAACACATATACACAAAGATTTTCCCCCGGATCCCAAAACCGGGACTACCAGCTTGATTTTTTTATTATGCTCCTTTCAATGTTACAATACATATTTATACATGTCGAATCATCCAATATCATGGACTGAAAACCATCACGTCCAAAACCATGTGCAAAATATCATGCACAAAACCACAGGTAGGTCCGCCCAACCTAACATAGGGTCCAAAACAAAATTTTTTAGGAGTGCTGCCCCAGACCCCATAGAGTGGGGTTACCTGCACCCCTCAAACCCCCTATGACCCCCCTTGCTATGTAATCAGTGCAACGAAAGGGGGGGGGGGGGGGGGCTCCGCCCCCCTTCTAACCTCCCGATTAACTACGTGGGCTAGTTGTGGAAAGAATATAACACAACCCAACACTCTATCCTCATTGTCTTTTCCCCTCACTCACTGCTTCGATCTCTAGTTTTTTTCGGAAATTGAATTGTGCTACTCTAGAAATTTATTTTTAAGAAATCAAACTGATCAAGCATCTCCAATGATTTCTCCATCACCACATCGACCTTCTATTACAATCCTCTGTTGGAGCAACAACAACCAATATTAAAACTTAATCAATGGCTAGGATCATATTCAAATCGATCCGTGTGAGTTTCTATATGATTTTCGCCTTTCCTTAATTAATACTGATTAATTAATCATATCCCCTAAGTTTAGACTTAGAAAATATTTCAAAACTCATTAATAATCTAATTAAGTCATTTTTAGGCATAATTTCTAGAAACGATTTATGGGTTTTAGAGATCTCATGTATTCTAGCCTATCCACCAAATATCAAATATCAAGGCTAGAACACAACCGATGCTACAAAAACTAACAACTTGTTTGAGACTAAATTCTGGAGCATGAAACAATCCTAACTTATTTGGACCATATCTCAGAAACTATAGCGAACCAAGATCTGACTTTTTTATAAGAAGTTCCTCAAGATTTCAGCACCATGTGGTAGAAGTTTTATTTTCTAAACCTTTGTAGAAAAAACATTAAAATGAAAATGCTGAGATGACCTATTTGAATCAGCGAAACCCTAAAGTGCATAGCTATGATACCAAATGTTATGCAACACTCTCACAAAACATAAGACAAGGTAGATCAATGATTTAAAAATTATCCTTTTTGAGGAGAAAACCTATTTTACATTACATAAATGAACAATTCTTGGATGATACAAATTTTAAGACATCCTTAGTATATATAGGAGTCTGAGGGGTCACAATATAATGAGAGGCTACATAATAATAATAATGTAAGGGCACAACAATAACAATAGGGGCTACAATAACAATAACAATACAGGGCGTACACTAGTATAAAGCGACCTAACATATAATTAAAAATAATAGCTTCTAAACAACAAGTAAATGATCAGAAAGAATCCAAGATATCTTCGTAAATCCTTGAATAGTTGAGGGAAGTAACCCTACTTAATATCTCCTTTAGAGATAGAATTGTTGTCACCATTAATATCAACTCTCTAATTTATAGAAAATAAAATCAAAGGGATAAAGAACAACCCACTAGAAGGAAAATGCCTTCTAGTGGAGGTTATAATTAAGGTTTTTAGATTTATAAAATTAGCAAAAATTGTCAAAAAAACTTCTACTACAACATTTGTATGTGGTAGAATATGTTTTAACAAAGATGATAATGAAACATCATCACAACTAAAAAAAAATGGGTTGTCGAAGATTTTAGCAAATATTTTCTTAGTGGTTCGCTTATTGGACAAATAACATTAGTGCGCTACTAAGATAAAATCACTAGTGCTATAAATTTAAATAAAAGAACTGAGACTCTAAACAAATGTTTGTAGCACTGATGCATTAAGTTTATAAAATTGTTGGTGCTTTAATAATAAAAATGCATCGGCTCATACAATCTATGATACCATGCACTAGGGTATTGAATGAAAACAACACCGTTGTGTGAGAAGTATATCACCCCAGTGCTTATGTCTTCTAAAAATGCCTCGGGAAGTAATTTTCAAGAAGGGCATCAGATGAAACATATATCATATTCGATTTTTATATATTTTAAATTTGTTTACAACAACCATCTTTGAATGTCTTCAAATAGGTGCTAAGATACAATAAGATTCATGCGAAGAATTGATTGACATTGGGTTAAATATGGGTTGTGAGTATATGTTGTAATGTCTAAAACTAATTGTGGAATTTGTAACTATCTTTGTTGTTTTACTTCTTTGGGTTTATAATTAATAGAACAAAACAATATTTTATATTAAATCTATGATTTATTATGGCTTATGAAACTTGCACTAAAGAAAGTATGGAAATTCGCCAATAGAGGAGTTGTTGAAAGAAGGCATGAGATTTGATTTTGAAAGAATGTATATAGTTCAAGACTTAATTCTTTCTATGGTAAATTGATTTTAAATTTACATTGATGTATATTATTTATTTCAATTTTCAATATTCTTGAAAATTTAGATACACTCATTACACTTTATTACTTTATTTTTTTATGTTTGTAGATGGAACTTGAAGAAGATGAAAACAATCTATGAATCAGCAAAAAAATTGTCCAAATAAATCAAGTCATGGAATCTCCCATTCACTTGACAAGAGGTTCAACCAACAATGATGATCTATTTGGATATCAATCCAAGTTGTTGTATTTTTTAAAATAATTGTCTCTGAAAATCACACATTTTGTTTAATGTAATGGACATAGATTCCCAATTAAAAGACAAGTGGTTACCAATAACTATCCCATTTTATATGAAAAAGAGCCCCTTATTCATATATCATAAAATACATTTTAATTTATTCTATTGTGCTATCCAATGTGGTTGTCAAATGTTACACCACTAATTAAATATATGGATGATTAAATATTATAATGAAGAGATGTGAAATATGATGATATAAAAAAAATAATCCAAACATCATATACAAATGCATTAATCATAATTTAATTTTTATGAATATTGTTATAAATTATATGTCCATTTTTCAATGAATAACAAAATTCAAAAGTCACAATAATTTCACTATCACATGTTGATGTTTCTAAAATACATAAAATAGATATTGCGACATCGTATATTAATGTGCACCGATCCAAATAGATTTTTTTCAAAAACAATATTTATAATAATAAAAAATGTTATCCCGATTCGTTCATACATACAATAGCTCAGTGCCTACATAAAATCAATACGCAGTCAGAAGACATACATTTCATGCACGAGTGCATTATTCTTTTTGTAAGCTTGGAAGAATATTTCCATTACTTTTAAAAAATATGCAAGTTGTGGTACAAGATTAGCATCCAGCACCACATGGTCTCAACCTGCCCATAAAGAAACCAAGTTTGTTGACCATCTCGTTGCATTATAAGCCATCCAAAATCTGAGTAGTTTGTGATTGTCCAAGAGACCAAGAAAAACTTGACATCCTTTATAACCCCTATAAACCATAAATCTATACCTTTTGTACCAAGGTTCCTTTCTAATCATCTATTCAAAACTAGTCTCAAACAAACAAAAACCATTCTCATCTAAAGAACAAGCTAATCGTCTGAAGATTCAACTAGTTTTGGGTCTTTTTCACTAGAGCCCGACAACTGAGTTTGAAGCAAGTAAGGAATATGATTCTCTATGTGAGCAAGATGATAATTTTGTTTCTGGATTTTGTGATGGATTAACTAAAATTCCTCATGAATGGCCTGAATTTCATCTTCGGGACATGAAATGTTTGTAGTCCTCATCATCAAAACCTTCGCTAGAAGGTTCTTCCCCGACCAATATGTGAATAAAGACTATTGGTATAGACAACAGTGACCTCAGGTGTGGCCTCGGTCTAGAACCATGTACCCCAACTCCTCTAAGATTTCCCGGTCAATGATATTGCCCTGATTAACAATCTATGCCTCCCATTCATCAACTGTCTCGCGAGCCCATGGGTGGGTGTTAGTTCTATATGCTCTAGCATCATCTAAGGAATATCAAGTTCTGGTATTAGGTACTTTTCCTCTAGATGCACGGGCTTGGCCACACCTCTCCCCCAACCTGTGATAGGAGTGTGACCTCGATGCGTAGCTGGGCGAGCCATGAACTTCGATTGTCTATTGTTGTATGGAGAATTAAAATGTACCAAGAAAGAGAGTATCTGGATTACAATTCTCACAATGCCAACAACATAAAACTAATCAAGAGGATGCCCACGATGGATGAGCTAACAAGTCAGTGTAATTAAGGGACATGCAGGGTCTAGAAGAACATAAACATGCTAACAAAAACCATTAAACCACATTCTAAGGAAAATATCCTCATTATCATCCTAGATTTGAATTAAAAACCTATCCCAATTCTCCCGAAGGTTATTTTTAGTCTGGTACTTGAATTCCTCATGAGGATAAGACATTGCATACCTTAACCAGTCATAGGTTGGCTCTCTAAAAAATTACATGAACTTAGAACTAGAAACATGAGGCACAATTCTTCCATCTATGAAAAACTGGAAGATATCCATATCTCAAGGTTTCCAAGCTTCTAGGTGGTCGGGTTTACTAAAATTCATCAGGGGTTTCTAGTCGAGAGGTCTCTTGAACTCCAATATGTAGCTAAGAGGGTGGACCTCATCCCAACCAGTCACATGAGGGCTTCACTCAATATTATTTCATAATTCCATGTCTAGATTGAGCATCCCCAACCATATACAAAACATAAATATCATTGAAAGCATTGGACTCATAGGGTAACCAATCTAAACATACCAGGAAGAACTGAGAAGGAGAGGAGGTGACGTTCCTTCATATTCCTGAGCCTAAGCGCAACTCCTATTTTCGAGAAATTCCCACATAGACACTTATGCCACCGAAATCCTCTGGAGTAAACATGTTTTGTGGCTGCAGCAAGTCTAATCAAATTCAAATCCAAATTCGCCAAATACTGTCTCTCTATGTGAGTTAATTTCCTGGACATCTCATGCATGTTAAAGCTTGTGTGGGTGTGGTCACACCACCACCAATGTTTTGTTTTAATTAACTTCATGGTGGTGGTGTGAATCCCACCATGCTCCTCCTCCCGATTCTCACCCTAATCAGGGGTTGCACCAGTGCATCGTTACTGTTAATGTACTGTTTCATTAAATTAATTAAACTAACCAATACTGCAAGAGGTTTTTTCCTACCTCGATGCATTTTGTGAAAATTACGACACTGAGGATTTTGCAAACACATAAGCACCGAGGCATTATAATTTTCAAGTACTAGTGTTTTTTCCATTTAACGCTCTGGTGCATGGTATCATAGATTGTATGAACCAATGCATTATTTTTATTAAAGGATCGGTGCTTTAATAAAACCAACGCTCTGATGCTCCAAAATATTATTTGCAACCCCACTGCTATTATTTAAATTAACAATACCAATTATTTTATATTAGTAGCACATTGATGCTTTTATACAAATCACCGACACTAGTGCATTGTTACACATAACAACCTGGTGCATCAGAGAAGATAAAGCACCAGGGCTACAAGATTTTTTTCATGTCCTGATGCCCTTCCTGAAAAGTACTTCCTGGGAAATTTTTAGAAGACATAAGTAGTCGGGTAGTATACTTTTTATGAACCTGTGTTGTTTTCATTCAATACCCTAGAGCATGGTATCATAGATTGTATGAGTTGATGGTTTTATTATTATTAAAGCACCATTGATTTTATAAGTTTAACACACTAGTTCTCCAAATGTTTGTTTACAATCCCATTGCTTTTATTTAAATTTATAGCACTGGTACTTTTATATTGGTAGCGCACCAGTGTGATTTGTCCAGTAAGTGCACCACTAAGAAAACATCCACTAAAATCTTCGACCACCCATATCTTTTTAGTTGTGATCAAGTTTCATTATTAGCTTCATTAAAACATCTTCTACAACAGATGAATGTTGTAGCGGACGTTTTTTTTACATTTTTTTTCCAATTCTATAACACTAAAACCCTCCATTATAACCTCCACTAGAAGGTATTTTCCTTCTAGTTGGTGGTTATTTATTCCTTTGATTTTATTTTTTGTAAATTAGAGAGTTGATCTTAGTGGTGACAACAATTATATCTATAAAGAAGAGAATAATTAGGGTAACTTCCCTCAACTATTCAAGGATTTGTGAAGATATCTTGTATTCTTCCTGATCATTAACTTGTTGTTTAGAAGGTATGATTTTTAATTATATGCTAGGTCACTATAATACTAGTGTACACCCCATATTGTTATTGTTAATGTAGCCCCTATTGTTATTGGTGTGCCCTTACATTATTATTATTACGTAGGCTCTCATTATATTGTGACCCCTTAGACCACTATATATAGTAAGGATTTCTTATCATTTGTATCATCCAAGAATTGTTAATTTATGTAATGTAAAATAGGTTTTACCCTCAAAGACGATAATTTTTAAATCATTGATATACTTGTTCTTTTGTTTTGTGAGTGTGTTGTGTAACATTTGGTATCATATCTTTGGATTTTAGGGTATCGCTGCTTCAAATAGGTAATATTGGAATTTTCGTTATATTGTTTTTTCTACAAAGGTTTAGAAGCTAAAACTTCTACCACATGGTGTTGAAATCTCGAGGAACTTCTTGTAAAAAATTCAGATCTTGGTTTGCTATAGTTTCTAAGATATGGTACAAATAAGTTAGGATTTTTGCATGCTTTAGAATTCAGTCTCAAACAGGTTGCTAGTTTTTGTAGCATCGAATGTGTTCTAGCCTTGAACTTTGGTGGAGAGGCTAGAATAGATGAGATATCCAAAACCTAGAAATATATCTCGAAATTCTACGTGAAAATGACTTAATTAGATTATTAACCAGTTTTTTTAATATTTGTTAAGTCTAATCTTATAGAATATGGTTAATTAATTAGTATTAATTAAGTCAAGGTGAGAATCATCTAGTAACTCACACGGATCGATCCAAAGATGATCCTAACCATTTATTAAGTTTTAATCTTGTTCGTTGGTGCTCCAATAGAGGATTATAAGAGAAGGTCAATGTGGTGATGGAAAAATCACTTGAGACACTTGATCAATTTCATTTCTTGGCAGATCGATTTCCAGAGTAGTAGTAGTCCGTTACCTGAGAGAGCCAAAAATCAAAGAAGTGAGTGAGGGGCAACAACAATGAGGATGGAGGAGGCATTCCAGATCCTATGAGTGCATTTGTAGAGAGGTAGAAGAGCCATAGAGAAGCTGACATTTGGGCAACGCATCAACTTCTATAGGCAAGATCAATTAACTAAGAGGGAGAAACATATTTAGTTTTAGAGGCTAGGAAGGAGTCCCAAAGTGTCGAAGAAGCATCTTTCCAGTCAACAAAAGGCTTAGTGACTTCACTAGAGACTAGTCAAAGTCTTGATGTCAAACAGGCTGTGCAGAGCAACGTAGAGGCTAGCACAAACGGTCAGAGGGTCGAGCTTTCTGAAGGAATGTTGTACCGGGTGTTTGTGAGTGGGGTGAGGAAAATTTATCTCTAGATTTTTTCCAAAAAATTTCTTTGTAGGATTGGTAGATTTCAGCATCCAGTTGTACTCAAAATTTCCCAATGCTTCATAATAATAAGATCCTCAGCTGCTTCACTAGTTTTCCAAAGTTGGGTTTTTTCAGGGACTTTTGTCCAAAACTAATTGTGTTATTTTTATGTGTGTGTGCTAGCATTTCTTAGTTTCCAATGCATTATTTATTGTATTTTATTTTTGAAGGTTGCAGTGTATTTATTTTGATATTTGTCATACTAGATAAATTGTTAATTAATTAGGAATTAGGAGAAATAATATCAGTTGCTACAATAGGGTTCCAATTCTGGATTTTTCACATGGTATCATAGCACAATTGATCAGTTGGGCAATTCAGAATCAAAAAAGAAGGAATTTCGCTACTTAGTGTGGGTAACAAGCTGAAATTCACAAGGGTAGCGTAGTATTTTTCCAGGAGGTCGAGTTGCTTGAGGAAGACTGATTTTTTTGAGAAGGGGGCAGAAAAATTTGGTCCTTCTAGATTGAGTAATTCCAGAGGCAGATGGAGTAGCTCATATTTTTCATTAGGCATACCCCTAGTTGGATGCAGTGGTTCTTGTAGCAATTCGCTAGAGCATAGCCAACATCAGGCTGTAAGAGAGAAGAGCACATATAAAGGGGAAAGTTTTCTTAGGGAAATTTTAGTCTCAAGAAGTTCAATTTTTCCTTGTAGATCAATAATAGTTGTGAGCATATATTCTCACTCCATAAGGGAGTGTGAATAGTAGAGCAACAACCAATCAGAAGCAAAGAGGAAGTTTTGGACAGTTCGTTGAGATGGGCACTATCGGGCTTCGTGATCAGGACAGGTTGGATGGAGCTTCCAACTACATCATTTGGAAGGCAAGGATGTCGTTCCTTCTAGATGAGTATGGCCTGAAAGCCTATATTGATGCAGTGGTGGCAGTTCCTCAGGATGCATATTAGGAGAAAGAGTACAATAAGGACATGGCATGGGTGAAATGGTTGATCCTAGTTGGAGTACGAGATGAAGTTGTTTCACATATAGCTGGAAAAGATACTACCAATCAAGTGTGGGATGCTCTCTCCACATTGTACTAGGGTACTTCCAAGTAGCGGAATATGTACCTAGAAGAGAAATTGAGACTCATTCGGATGTAGAAAGGGGAAGGCATAGACCCCTTCCTTACCAAAATTTAGGAGGTTTGAGACCAACTTTCATCTATTGGGGAAATGCCTCAACCCACAGAGCTAGTGTGATTGGAACTCAGTAATGTCTTAGAGGATTACAAAGTGTTTGTCCAAAATATGTTGGAAAGATATAGGCTACCAGACTGGGATAGAATGTGGGTTGATTTATAGAAAAAGGAGTTGAGACGAGTGATGTTAAAGAGCTCCATAATTGGCAGCAGCAGTGTATTGAAGACGGTGAAGGAGGAGGAGAATGTGGCCCTCGCATAAAAGGGTCCCAGTCAGGGATAGGGGGATAAAAGAAAGAAGAAGAAAGACTTATCAAAGGTCAAGTTCTTTAGGTGTGGTGAGCTTGATCACTACAATACCCAATGTCCTCTTAGGAAGAAGTAGAAGGAGGAGAAGTAGTCCCAACAAGTAGCTTCAGCAGAGATCGATAGGCTTTCCTCCAAGTTGGAGGAAGACTTCACTATGTTTTTTGATATACCTCCAAGAGTGAGGTGGTGTGACTTGTTGTTGTAGCCCCAGAGTGCTACAATTTGGTAGGGTCCTTAAGGACACCACCTCATGGATCATTATCTGGCTACGGGGGTCCATAATATTCAGTAGTAGTATGGATCAGTGACAATGGATGTGGTCAGATGTTAGAGTGGTTGCTTGAGAGACTAGTAGCAGTCAAATGCTGAAGAGTGCAGTGCTGAGTTGGCAGTAGTGTAGATGACACCACGTAGAGTCAACAACAACACAGAGTCTTTAGTGGACAGTGTAGAGGCTAGTAGCATTCAAAGACTTGAGAGACAAATGCATCATACTGATCACATTTGATTCAATATTTTTGATGCTTTTCAGTTGCAATAGCAACAGATGAGAGGAAGTTTCAGTGTTGGCAGTAGTATGGCAGTGTCAACAGTAGCACAGATGCAACATATATGTCATTTGAGCCTTCAGTGGTGTTATAGACATTTTTGGGCACTGCAACCCCAATCATAAATGTCCATAAACCAAGGGCTCCTAAGTCCCTAAAAGTGTTGTTCCAACCCCTAAAAGAACAAGGTCAACTGATTACAGCATCTCCCAGAAGTTCTCCATGAAAAACTACTCAGAACTGGTCAAAACTTGACCATTTCACCTGCTCCATGGTCAAAGTGCATTGCATCCCACCTAAATACACACAGTAGGTGCGATGCATGTTGAAAAGCCCTTATATGGGGTGCGATGGGCGAGAGTGGACAAATGGCAGGGTCAATCCGCAAGGTGGAGGATCATGGAATCTTCCAGAAACTTCTCCTGTGACACTTGCCTCTCTGCATTCGCCCAGGGATGAGTAAGAGATCATCAATCTCCAAGTGGAATCAAGAACTATCAGAGAGAGGACACTAATCAAATCTCAGAAGCTGACTCACCCCCCTTGCAAACATCTATATATGGATCCCTCATCCCAGAGATCCGGAGGCTGGAATTTTGTATCTTTTAAGGAAGTGCTGCTGGTTTCTTGGTGTAACATCATAGTGTTGGGTGATCTAAGCTTTTCATGAGGTGAATAAGGGCTTTCTAGCTGAGAGGATGATGCTGGGTCAGAACAATTGGTTGTAATCCTCTTTGCTCTTTCTTGATTATTAATAAAGCTATTCAAGTTTCCCTCCACATTCTTGTATGATTGATGATTTATGCATTTGTGTGGTCAATATATATTTGGTCCTATATTGTTTATGATAGTAGATATCTGTTCTTGGATAGTGTTATGCTACTTTGATTCTACAGGTTCTCTTTGAAGCTGGGTAGACGAGGAAGCAAGTGGCAAAGACCTGTCAGAAGGGAGAGGAATCGAGCAAGGAACCAAGCGCAAGACTGAGGTTGGTCTCCTTTATTCTTCTCTCATCTACTTCTCATAAAGGAAAACGAAAGTGGTTTTAGTTTGTTTGTTTCTAAGGTAGCTACCAGCCTTAGTGGGACTAGCAGCTCTGCATAGACACTAGTTTTCCCGATAACAAAATGGAGACTCCACTGGTCAACGAATAGATTGTTTGTTTATCTACATTTGTTTACTTTATAAACTTACAGACGGAGCCTGAAGTCAAGCCAGCTAGCCTTCGAACTGCATTTGCTATGCAAGTGCAAAGTAGATCAATGCTGCTTCAGTCTATCTTCGGGTTTTGTTTATGAATTAAACAATTTATTTACAAGCTCTCTAATTTCCCTTGTGGTGGCTCTAGTAACCTCCTTAGATCTACCCCTGTGATTCATTTACTGATTACCACTTGCTCAGCCTAAATCCCTGAACTGAGCTGCAAACTGTGACTCGGAACCCAGTTAAAGTCTCGTCCCTGGTCCATCGCACTGTCTCTTCTTTGGAACCTGAATGCATCGCACTTCCCGAGTGTAGTAGGTGCGTTGCATTTCACTTTCCCTGTGTAACAGGTGCGCTGATCAGAAAGGGCTAATTTTGCCTCTAGACTTTGGTTTTTTCACTCTTTTTAGCTCTATTCAGGAGTTTTACTGTCTGTAGTCAGTACACCTCTGTTGGAAACCCCCTTCCTTGCCATTATTTTGCCTCCATTGTGCAAAGAACTGTAAATGTTTTTATGTATTTTGAGCCATTTTCAGTTCTCTTTTACAAAGAAGTAGCGTAATTGAACTGTCGTTTCTTGATTTGGAAGTGTCGCAAGTGTCGTTTTCAGTCATAGAAGAGAATCCGATTGTTCTTGATAGTCGATTACACTGTTACTCTTGTATTTGATTTGAATTAGTAGTTTTTCAAGTGTCAAAAGCAAGTTTTCAATTCCAAATAACAAAGTGTCGTCACTGTCTTCATTTTTGTTTTGAAAAGAAGCTTGTTAGTAATTGTCGCCTTGGAAAATAATTCAGATTTGCACTTAGCTTTCTTTTTATCATTCACACATTAAGAAGGCTGAAAACAAATACATGCACGTGCATTTGCATTTAGATTGTTTGTTGGTTTGATTTAGGACAGTGCATATAGTGTGTGCTCTCTGCTCTATGTTGAAAGAAAATCATCTCTCTTTCTTTAGTAGCTAGGATTTTCATTGCAAAAAGAAGATTAAACGTTTGTTTATCATCTTAGATTGCATTTTAGGAATTGTACATCTACATCACGCGGTGAACCTGAAAGGAAAATTTCTTAAGCAAGATCAACTATAAAATAAATTTAATGAATCTAAAAATGCTTTGGAACCTAACGCACAACATCTAGAAGTCTAGGCTAGAGACGTATTCCGGCGTCGTAAAGCCTAGTAACTGTTGTTTTCACTGTTGGTTGGGTGATTCCTCCACTTTGAGACGACAAGTGCCAGTACGGACTTGTGCTCCCACGTACCGTCGAGTATATTTTGGGAGACCACAATAGGCTATATCCTTTATCCATAGGAAGCCGTGTCTGCCACCCTATCGATCGCAATGCACTGAACACAGCATTCGGGAAGATTGACTGCCGTACCGTAAAAAGTATTCTGTAGTTTTGTGATTGGTTTGGTAATCCCTCTGTCTAGATTTCCAGAGCAGTCTCTTTCGTTCCTTTTCAGACTCCTTAAAGGAAAAGGTCCATCTGAGCACTTGTCACTTCAAGCTCATTAAAAATCGAAGGCGACTAGAGTCATCTTTTGTTTTTTCTCGACTCTTAAAAATTGAAAAAACAAGTTGTGTCAAAGCGTCTAAAATTTATTTTAATCGGAATAAACATCACCTTTCCTATGTTGGTCTTAGGTTGAGAAAAATGGAGTCCACCAACCAAGGAGTTCCCCTTGGAGGAAATCCTAGTCCCTTCTCCTCTTGGGGAGATGTTGGTGCACCCCATATGGCCACATTGTCTCTTCCAGGATTGAAAATCGGCTTGCCCGTATGGCTCTTCTCAACTTCTGTCGTTCAGAACACCGTGATTCTTGAACAATCAAGTTAGCAACTAAACGATACCAAAGTTACCCCCCAACCCTCTACTTTGTCCAATTCTTCCTCTCCTCCTTCCTCTTCGCTTGATGAAGCTGGTAAAGCCAAAAATCAAGTAACTGAGAAGAAGAAGGAGAAGAAGAAGAAAGAGAAGAAGAAGGAGCCAAAGGCGAAAAGGGGCGACCAGGCATCGTCTAGCGAAAATCCACACACTGCGCCATCTAGGCCTAAATCGCCATGTGTCATTTGCAAAGGAGACCACTATCATCGAGATTGTCCTTGCATCCCTCGGATCTTAAGGGACTGGTCTCCTCGTTTGCACAATCCGGTGTCATCAACCTCTGACGATCACGTTGAGCATACATCGTCAACTAGTGAAAGTGAAGCCCCCGGACAAAAAGGAAAATATAAATTTCCTTGTAAATTGTGTGAAGGCGATCACGCCATCCACCGTTGTCCCTTCTTAGACGAAGCTAAAAGAGTTTTGGACGACCGTCCGGTTTCACCGTTACGGCTTCCTCCTGGATATAAGAAACTCTTGCCGAGTTCGTCACTAGTTGAAAATCTGGTTGACACGCCCTTGTGGTCGGCCGAAACGTCTATCATTGAAGATAAACCATCTGAATCCATACCAGACGAAATTCAAAAGGTCGAGGCGGCAGTTGACACGGTCTTGCCTTCAGAGGATCCGTCGTCAGATGATACAGTCACCGAAGAGAACAAGGATGACACCGTCCAAATTCTCTTCGTAAGCACAGACTCCGATGAACATGGGGGCAGTCTACCCGTTCCTTTACCGCAGGAAGGAAGTTTGTCAGAGTCGTATCCGGCCGTCTATTTGGTCCCACCTCCAAGCAACCTGGTTGTTTCCTTCGATTGGAATCTACTAGGCAGACCCCGCTTACCGGATAGTGTACCATTTTGAATCATTGCTCAAATATATAAAATGGTCATGGCCGGTACCATCATAGATGAAGGGGCTTCTGTGAGTATCCTTTCCTCAACTGCTTGGAAAGCGCTTGGTTCGCCATCGCTTTTGCCTGAGATGAGAAATCTAACAGGCTTTGACAAAGGAACCAGTCGACCGTTAGGGATCCTTCCCAATGTGCCGATAACATTGAGAGGGAAAACCGTTCACATGAACGTAATGGTAGTCCAAGGACCCTTGGATTATAATCTACTCCTTGGACGAGACTATATTTATTGCATGGGAGCCATTGTCTCCTCACTCTTTAGAGTAATGTGTTTTCCGCATGAAGGAAGAGTGGTCAAGCTCGTAGACCAGCTTTCATTTCCCGGTTCACACATAGCAAATAGTCATATACCAACCCTAAATGGTCTTTTCATGCAAGGAATGTCTCATCAATCCCCAGTCCGTCCTCCTGATGAGCGCGAGTGATTCGAAGGATATGATTGAAACCCAGGGGGCATGCACCCTGGCCTGTTTCGACAGGAAAACCTTGGGTATAGGGTAGGTTTCCACGGAGGATATATGACTGGTTGACACACCCGTCCATTTTGGAAAATGGGATTAGATCGGAATAAGATACCTCTGTAAAGGTAGGCCTTTCCCGATAGAACAAATGTTTTGTCTGCAAATTGAGGGGTAACCTGGAAAAGGTAGGCCTTTCCCGATAAAACAAATGTTTTGTATGCTAATTGAGGGGTAACCTGGAAACTCTACTTCGCTATACCTGGGGGCATGCAAACCTTTTGGCATGCAAGCAAAGAGCGACCATTTATTTTTTAAATTTATAGGTCCTCTAACCCTTTAAACTCGTAGGATTGGTCGTTTCCTAACTTGCATAAAGAAAGGATGTGGGGCAAAGCTTTGAAAAAATGCTGTTTTTATATGAGACATCCTTATTATATGACTGGATTGAGCAGTTTTAATGCAGAATTCAAGCTCGTTAAAAAATAAACATAAGCATCGAGCAGTTTTAACGCGGAATTCAAGCTCGTTAAAAAATAAACATAAGCAATGAGAAAATGTTCCTCCAGAGTTTAAGCTCATTAAAAAATGAACCAATTTCCGGTAAATAACCATTGTGAATGTATTACCATCAGCCTTTGAAGCCTTGGTCGTGTTCTCATCATCACCTCCACTCTGTATTGGCCGATCATTCACCCCCATTTGATTGTTTACCCTTTTTGAGGAACAGCTGCGAAGAGTGATCCTGTTAGCCATCCTTGTGACACTGCCATGATTGGAAAATTCCAAACCTTACCTGGAATCAACTGCTACCCGAATCTATCACTCGTTCCTAAAAAAACGAGTCTCCTTTAAGCTCTTTTCAACTGACTCGTAAAATATGAAAAGATTGCCGAGCCATTGGCCTCTCCAGCTCGTTAAAGTGACCGGAAGTGCTATCCCTCCTTTAGATTTTAATCTTTTTTGGACTTGAGGGATTATTACACAAAAAGATCGAGCGCTTGTTTTGTTCGGCTCATTAAAAGTACCGAAAATTCATCCCTTTTGTATTGTTTTATACTTTTTCGGACTCAAGGGATTATGTGACGAAAAAGGATTTTTGGAGTTTTCTTTACGTCCCTTTTCAGACTCTCTAAAATTGAAAAGGACCGAGTTATCTTTGTCGTTAAACTCGTTAAAACCGAATAGCGACAAACTTGTCCATAACAGACAAGAACGAGTTTCACTATCGCTAGGCTCGTTAAAACATAGCGATGGGTTTGCCCGAAGGGAAAATTATAGAACAAGCATATGTTATCCTCCTCAAGCTTGAAAAAAATAAAGAGGTACTGGTCAGCAATGACTGGGGAAAACTTGGGAAGAAAACTTGAAGAAACTTTATTGGTAGCAAGTCGCTCTTGAACATGACACTTTCACTCTGCATTTGAGTCAGGTTGGGTTGTTCCATTCACTGGTCACATCACCATGGTTCTGTCACACGATCCATATTTTGGGTTAATGCTACCGATCCATCATGTCAGTGTCGCCGATATGTTCAAGAGAAGTCGCTCAGAGAATTCACCTGTGTCTCACCCACTGCAATACATTTACGCTCCATTCTTTCATGACCGCCACCCTGAACCTTATATCACCAGATCGTTTTCACCTCCATTAAAATCATTTGCTCCGTTCTGTGTCATTGATGTGGGATTCACTAAGGCCCTCCTATGACGGATCGCTTCTTGTCGACATCAGCTCATTATCCAAGAAGTCGACCTAGGAACAACCCTTTCAGTACTTTGAAGCTTGCATGCCTCAATGGCAAGTTTCTCACTTCCGGTGACAGGTTTACATCAATGGCCTTCGACCGAAAGATTTTGCGTGGTGTTCGACGCCAAGTCCCTTATTCACACCACCTGAATTGTACTGTAGTACCTTGAGGGTCATCATCATTATCAGTGATTCTTCTCGTGCCTGTTAACAACTTACATCATTGGCTGGTAATCAGGCGATGTCTTTCCATGTTCGACTCCAGAACATCTCTCACATGGATCGACTTGTACTTTGAGTGAAGATCGAACGAGATTGAAGACCCCGGATCTAGTTTCAACCATCCGGGCTGCGATATATATTCAGGAAAATAAAGACATCAAATGTACATCATTGCTACACAGATAATCATCCAATCTAAGGGATGATGGCTCTACCAGAATCATCAGTCTACACTCAGACGATTGTCTGTCCTATGTACATGAAAATGAATTTATAAAGCTGAGCATGGGAATGCCCACCTCAGCTAGATCATGAAAATATTATGAAAATAATGTATTGTATTGTATCTTATTACAGGTTGCCTTCCAGCTTGAAAAAAATTCAGATCCTCATGATAAAGCATTTCACCCGACATCAAAAGATTAACGACCTCATGCTTTAGGGGGCAACTGTTATAGACATTTTTGGGCACTGCAACCCCAATCATAAATGTCCATAAACCAAGGGCTCATAAGTCCCTAAAAGTGTTGTTCCAACCCCTAAAAGAACAAGGTCAACTGATTACGGCATCTCCCAGAAGTTCTCCATGAAAAACTACTCAGAACTGGTCAAAACTTGACCATTTCACCTGCTCCATGGTCAAAGTGCGTTGCATCCCACCTAAATACACACAGTAGGTGTGATGCATGTTGAAAAGCCCTTCTATGGGGTGCGATGGGCGAGAGTGGACAAATGGCAGGGTCAATCCGCAAGGTGGAGGATCATGGAATCTTCCAGAAACTTCTCTTGTGACACTTGCCTCTCTGCATTCACCCAGGGATGAGTAAGAGATCATCAATCTCCAAGTGGAATCAAGAACTATCAGAGAGAGGACACTAATCAAATCTCAGAAGCTGACTCACCCCCCTTGCAAACATCTATATATGGATCCCTCATCCCAGAGATTCGGAGGCTGGAATTTTGTATCTTGTAAGGAAGTGCTGCTGGATTCTTGGTGTAACATCATAGTGTTGGGTGATCTTAGCTTTTCATGAGGTGAAGAAGGGCTTTCTAGCTGAGAGGATGATGCTGGGTCAGAACAATTGGTTGTAATCCTCTTTGCTCTTTCTTGATTATTAATAAAGCTATTCAAGTTTTCCTCCACATTCTTGTATGATTGATGATTTATGCATTTGTGTGGTCAATATATATCTGGTCCTATATTGTTTATGATAGTAGATCTCTGTTCTTGGATAGTGTTATGCTGCTTTGATTCTACAGGTGCTCTTTGAAGCTGGGTAGACGAGGAAGCAAGTGGCAAAGACCTGTCAGAAGGGAGAGGAATCGAGCAAGGAACCAAGCGCAAGACTGAGGTTGGTCTCCTTTATTCTTCTCTCATCTACTTCTCATAAAGGAAAACGAAAGTGGTTTTAGTTTGTTTGTTTCTAAGGTAGCTACCAACCTTAGTGGGACTAGCAGCTCTGCATAGACACTAGTTTTCCCGATAACAAGTGGATCCTTCAGTGGATCAAGGAGACTATAAAGAGAAAGAGACTACACAGAGAGAGAAAGAACTAAGAGAAAGAGACTATACAAAGAGGGAAAGAACTATGTTGTATGTACTTTTTTTTGTTGGTAATAAAAAGAAAGTGAAAAAAAAGTGATTTTTTTCTACTAAAAAAAAAATAAAAAAATAAAAATAATAATAATAATAATAATAATAATAATAATAATAATATATTACTAAATTTCAAAATTTTGTAATAAGGCACAAATTTCAACAAGAAAGACAAAGGAATATTGTATTTTGATTAGAACAAATAGAAACTGTTGATTTTCCAAATCTATTAGAACAATCACAAAAACTAGCAGAAACCTTTTTGGAAAATCCAACAAATATGCATTAGCAAATACTCTCATCCTCTTTAACAGATTTTTCATGTCTCAACAAAGGTGGAAAAGCATGGTATAGCTAGAATATACTTAAATCATAATGATGCAATTGATTTAAAGGTTCCCATTCATCCTTGCCAATTCATCAAATAGCAGTTTCACTTCAATTGACACCGCAAGCAGATAACTTATTTACCAGTTGTGATTCCCATGTTCCTTCTACAATGAATCTGAGAAGTTCCTAACAATTTCGTTAAAATTTTTCTTGAGTCTTCCCAAGAAGTTCTTGTGATTGCATATCAGAGTTAGATTTTGTAGGGCTTTCTACTGATTCTGGTTCAGTCTGAGCACAAGTTTCTCCCAATTTTAAATTTGCATCATCAATTCTATTAGATGGTGATTTATCAGACTTGGCCTTTTCTGGAATGGCAGTGAAATAATCTTGAATTGATGCAATTTTTTTCAGAACAATAATCCCAATACCCTTTACAGAATCGTTAATCTTGGACAAAATGGATTTCTCTTCTCCATCCTCACTTTGTTGATGGTGACCTTTTCCTAGGCCTAGACTGGGTGCTGTTTCCTCAGGTAATGATTCTACTTCCTACAATCACTTCTATCATTTAATATATTCTAACCAACTCTGTTGCATAATACATTTCAACTTATTGTAGATTTATAAAATAATGTTATAGAAAAAACCCTTACTGTTTTTCTAATAGTTGTCATGTCAACATCTGTTTCTATTTTCTCTTTCTCTGTGATGAGAATAGCATTGCATCTATTTGTTCTGCCTTGTTCAGTCTATTTTGAATGAGGTAATTTCTCTTTTGGGCTATTGTTATCAGTTGATATCTTCCATACTCTAATTCTCTTTTTAACAAGGGAAAACTACTCTCCTCAATAGAAAATCTATTCGCATGTTAAAAAAATTAAAGGCCAAACAAATGAAATAGGCAAAATAGCTACCAAGGGTAAGCTTCACTGAATAGGGTGGCTCTTCCTTGATTCGTTGAGTCTCCAACTATAATTGAGTTGTCCCCTACTTCCCTAAATAATTTAAAATTATATTAGGAAAGATGACAAAACTAATGATAATAATAATGGGTACATTATGGAATACATTGTTTTTGGTATTTTTGTTGAATCTATTCCATGTGTAAGAGACTACCAGGTCTGATTAAAATTCCAAACAAAATATGTGCATGAACAAAAAGCTCATTGGCTTACTCGGCTCAATGAAACAATGGAAGACGACCTTAGAAGAATTGAATTTTTTCCACTACATGGGTGATGGTGTGATCCAGGTGGATATTGGTGGCCACCCGCCTATTCCACTTGGACCCCCACCATTGTTTCTTTTAGCTTTTCAGATTCCTTATTTGTAGCACAATTTACTATTTTTGGTAGCTTTTTAGGTCCTAAAGTTCCGGAGCCATTTTGGGGCCCTAAAAGACGTTTTTTGGGAAAATGCGGCTAACATGGGTCATGGACTAATGTTAGTCATTCAAAAGTTGTAGTGCTCGAATAGATATTTCTAACGAGTTATTGTGCCCATCAAACGAAGATCGTATGCCAAAGTTACAACCCCGGGAAGTTGATGTACCAATTTACCCAAATGGAGCCTATAATTTGGTGCTTCATCTCCTAGGGTTAGGTTTTTTGATCTTTATGGTTTTTGATTGCTATAAAGAATAAATAGGCCTTTGAGCCTCATTATAACATAGTTTAGAGGCATGTAGATGCCACATCCCTTATCAGAGATAAGCTACCATCACCGGAGCGAGCCTTATTTCCATTATGTTTGTAAGCATATTTCAGTATTTGATATTAATGAAATGGAGTGCTATTTCTACTGCATCTTTGTATTTATGGTTATATTTGTAATTTATTGTTCTCCTGTTTAAATCTGGATCAATGGTATAAGAGCAGTCTACTCTCTTTCTGTTTTTCTTTGCATGTCTCTAACGAGGTTGGGATATAAGGAGCTTGGGCTTGATTTGGTTGAACCTTTGCAAGATCAACCTCACAAACCCCAATGACCACCCATAGGGAAAGAAAAGAAAGATGAGGGCATAGGAGATCTTATCAAAATATTGCTCGAGGAGGCCCTCGAGAAACAAAGGAACGCAATGATGGATAACTTTTCCCAGATCCTTCAATGGTTGCCCATCAGTTGTGCATCCACATCCAACAACCACTCTGGAGGCTCCACTCCTTTTAAGGTACAAGGAAACTTTGAAATTCCCATATTTGAGGGCCAAATAGATGCAGATTTTGTAGATAAATGGTTAAATCTGCTAGAAGGATATTTTTTATTCATGATTTTTCCAGCTGAGAAAAGACTACTTTTTCTCTTCTCAAAGCCAACCCCCACGCAAGGACTGGTGGGAAACCTACTGTGAGCACAAGGATGAAAGTAAAACCTCATTATTTTCAACCGCACCCACTTGGAATTCGTTCTAGGATGTCATCAAGGAGAAGTACTACCCTATCATAAGCTATGAGGATAAATACATAAAGTGGACAACGCTGTAGCAGGGAAGGGACCAAGATGTGCTGGAGTTTACGAATTTTTTTCATACCCTTCACACAAAGTTAGGTATCAAGGATTCTAAGAAACATTTGGTACTCAAGTACCACAACTGCCTACACAGGTAAATCCAGGATGAGATGGAGTTCCTAGACATCTCCTCACTCACACAGCATACCAATACACCATCAATTTCAGGAAGAAGTGTAAACAGAAGAAGCGAGACTTTAGATCTGCGAATCCGAAGTAAGGTTACAGTGCCCCCAAGACATAAGAAAAGAACAACACAATGAAGCCAAAGAAGGACACCTGAAAGTGGTGTGAGTTCCTTAAGATATCCACTCACAACACAAGTGAGTGTCGGGCCATGCAGTCACTCCTGGACGAGCTGAAGGCTTCGAAATCAGATGCATGTTCCAACTCCGAGTCAGAACCTGACAAGGGGAATGACAAAGGGAAGAATATTATCAATGCGGAGCCCAACCCACCATTTCTACCATGAAGATCCAGAAGGAGGAACCTAAATATCGAGAAGAGGAGGAGCACCTCTTCCAATCCTAGATGTGGGTATAGGGTTCCCTCGCTATAGTTCATTTTTGATAGCGGGAGCCAAAATAACCTCATTTTGGTAGAGGTCGTGAAGTGGCTGGGCTAACTGCCCATAGCACACCCACTAACGTACAACATCAAGTGGCTTCACCAAGGACGGGATCTTCGTGTGAGCCAACAATGTCTCCTTCCATACAAGATCAAGCCCTTCACGGATCAGGTATTATGTGACGTTGCTCCCCTTGATGTTTGGATGTATTATTAGGCCAACCACACTTATGGAAGAAACATGTTGTGTATGAGACAAGGCCTGGTGCTATTATTGTTACTTTTGAAAATAAGTTGTATAGGATACCGAAGGTAGCATAACCTACTACCATCTCTTTGGTTATTGCAAAACAATGCAGTAAGCTCATTTCCAAAACCTGGATTTTTTTTTTTTGCTGATGATACGCCCTTAGGGAAATAATAAGACGGTGGCCAAGACCTCCAGGTAGGGCCCCTCAGCATGACAACAACAGATGGACAAGGTCGTGGGGGAGTACGAGGACATCTTCACCTACCCCACAGGGGTGCCTCTGCACTGTCAGGTCAAGCACTCCAACGATCTGACCCTAGGTGTGTTGTTTCCCAATGGACCAATTGGTGGGCCTCCAAATTAGACATAAATTAAGGCCCATACCTATAAATTAAACATACATTAAGGCCCATCTAACCATCCTTCAGTATATTAAACCTATCTTCTTGGATTAAATTAATTTATTTTTAACTTTAATATATTCACTAGGAAGGTTTATGAATAATTGCCTAATATTATTTATTTTTGTGGAATATTATGAGAATATTGGGCAGATTATGAAGATTTGGAGGAGATAATTTAGGAACTTGTTCCCTGCTATAGGAGGATCAATAATAAATAATAAATCAAAAAGATATTATGGAATTATGGCACAGATTGTGGAACTCAAATGATTGAGAAAATCTAGGAATGTATTCTCTGCCATTTAATGCAGATTCCTAGTATTGGGGACCAAATCCACTAATCAAAGGATTTTGGCGGGGAAAGCTTCCACCATTCACGAGGAATGATTCATAATCATTTTTTATAAGTATCAAGTCAAATTTTCCTATGGATAGATATTTTCATTAGTGTTCCTGTAGAGATGAATCGTATTTCTGCAACTCCATTGTATTTTATTGCAGGGATGTAATTGTATTGATCAAAATAAGGAAGATTGGTGTCATGTTCAGCTTCTAATCTTGTTCTCCTCCATAGGTATCTGATTTTCCTTGGGCTTGGCCATCCCAGTAGCCTCAGATCCCTTTTGTATCATTTTCTTTCCTTCTTTTCACTGCTTATTCACATGCATCTCTAGTTTTTATTTCTTTCTATTTCTGCATTTAGTATTAATGATTTCTTGTTGTAGGATTGAGTTAAATGGTTGATGTAAGTTCTTTTGTAGGATCAAAAACATTATTTCATCATTTGAAAAGATCTGGAAGTTCATAGTAATCATTGAGCTACTTGGATTAGTCTTCTTATTCCCAAATCTTGATTTTTGGAACTCCTTTGTGGCAAAGAACAATAAATTTTTGCTATTTTTTAGTGCATGCTAACAAGATTCAATTGAGTTGGTTCCACTTGAATTATATCCAATAAAAATTCTAGTTCATAAAAAAATCACCCCATTGCATTTTCACCTGATTAGGTTAGGCATTTTTTAGATTTACTAGCTCACTAGTTCTCGAATTTCTAGATTTTCGACTAGTAATGTTTTTCTATTTTTTAACATGGGTTAATAGAGATATTTTTCAGTGATTCCACTTGGAATGGGGACCTAAGACATCTTAGTTAATAACAAAATTTGTCTAATCCAATTTGGATTTGATTTTCTTGGTCATTCGATGAATTAAAATAAATTTGTACATCCTGTAGTAAATCACTATAACATCCTGTAGAAAAGCTCGTTTTGAGCCCGAATTGATAAAAACCATCATTGAAGTTGGGATTAGGCCTCTACTTGAACTCCATGCCATCAAGACCATTTTAACCCTCTCACTTCACACTTTGGTCAGCATTTTGCTAGTTTTCAAGAGTAGGATTTGATTTCCATTTCTTTTATCTTCAGTCTTACATTAGATCTCATCAATGTTTTATATCATTCTACAAATTTTTCCTCATGCATGAAGTAGATAGCTAGCTCAAGAAATTCAGTTTCCTTTAGGTAATTGAAATTCTTCTTGTTTGCATGATTTTTGGGTAAATGTCAATGTTTGATGCAGTGCAGGTGTTTCAGGAGAATAGAGAAATTTCATAGTCAACAACCTCATCCCAAATTCATCCACCCATGGTCCTTAGTTTCTTTCACTAAACCGTCACCAATTTCATCATTTCACAAGGAAAATTCTCCAAGTTTTTTGAGCAAATCCATCCATCTCCCAACTTTGGTTTTGAGTTCTAAAGTGGTCCTAGGCACTCCCTTGCCTCATTCCATCCATGAACCACCTTCTCTAAGATTTCCATCACCTTCAACATACATCCTTTTGCTCTGGGTTGTATCCTATAGGTTTTTAGGGGATCCTATAGGTTTTTAGGACATCCTATAGGAAATATTGTAGCATCTTATAGGAAACCCTGTTTTGAGGCTGAATTGAGGAAAAAGCCTCTAGGAAGCTAGCAAAGGGTCCCTACTTGTCTCTCAATCCTTCTGACCATTCACCATCATCTCCAAGCCACCTTCCACATCACCAAAAGAGATTAGCCTTCACAATCTCACATGAAAAAAGAAAAAAATAAAAACAAATTTATTTTATTCATTTACATGCACAATGGTAGAAGTTTGATGGTTTGAATATGCATGCTTAGGACAACAGGATTACATACATGTTAACTTAGAATTCTTTTGAAGAAAATCCCCTTAGCAGTTAGTTAAAAAACGATGTGTTTTAGCATTTGATTTCAGTCTCTTTCCTTGTACTTTCTTTCTTTCAATAGGTTAAGATTCCATTTTGAACATTTCATTTTGCACAATTAGTTTAGGATTTGACTTCAATACATGCACTCCATTACATCATGACAGCAAAGGAAGGACACATTATATGCTACATATATAGGGCCAATACCTCTTAAGTTTGTATGAAGCCCAGGTTGATAAATAAAGTCGGTAGCCTTGGGAGTTGCAACATTTTTGTTGCAATACCGAGGCTCATCACTTTTTGGTACCGTTGTCAGGTTGGTGTCAAGTATGCATTGTTTTCTTCCCTAGTTGATTCATTTCTCTTTAGTTTTTCCAAAAAAAAAAAACAATTACATTAGGCATATTTCATTTCAAAAATAGAAAAGTGCATTGCATTAGTGTTTTCATTCAATCATAAGAAAAAAACAAGAAAAATATCCAACACCAACCCACCCCCCCCATTTGATCATGTGGTGTAGTAAGAGCCACATCACCATTCACTTTTGCAGGTAGAAGAAGAAGATGGTAAAGAATGTATAAGAAATGGATTAAGATGATAACAATGAGGAAGATCCTCTCTGATTTCCCATTTAAGATACTGATGGTAGTGTGCACATGAACAACTTCCCTCCATCTTTTCATCGAAAATTTCATTGTCTAAGGTCAGAGCATCTAGAAACGTTTCTCTTTGAATTTGAAATTATTTGTAGATCTTATGGTTACTTATTAAAAGCTCAAAAGTTGAGATTCTTTTCAGAAACATTGAAGGATATAGCTCTTAAATGGTTCATGAGTTTAGGGACTAGTTCAATAACATCATGGCATGATATGCAAAAGATATTTCTAGAAAAATATGAAGATCATGATCTTAAAGAAAAAATATTTAGAATGAATCAAATACAAGATGATAGTATAGAGGATCTAATAGAGAGGTTCATCTATAATGTTAATAGGGGAAAACTGCATCATTTAGGATTTGACACACTAAAAACCCTCTTACTTAGAATAATTAGGGATGAGTGGATTGATATTCTTGATCTCATGGGTAGAGGTGATGTATAGCAATAATCATTTGAAGAAATTTTTGAAACATGCAAACACATATCAAGAGGAAAGGCAAGAGTAAGTCAATCAACATCAAGATTGGTAAGTCAAGCTAAACTTGGAAATTTGTTTGATGACTTTAAAACAGAAATTCTAAGCAATCTAACCGAACAAGTAGAAATGTTAAGAATACAAAATGAGAAAAAAGAAGTTGTTTGTGTTGTCCATGCAGAATCACATGATGTTAAATGTTGCTCCTCATTACCAAGGTTGAAGGAAGTTCACCAAGAGGACAATGGATCAAGTCAATTGCCAATGCAACAATGTTATGTAGCTCCAAGAGGACCATGGGAGCCTATTAAGCCTGATATGATGCAAGAGCCTAATTCACAATTTTAAGGTTATGCATATCCACCTCAAAGTAATTGAAACACACCTTTTCCTTGGAAACATTGGTCATCTAAACCCCAAAACCAATCTTGGCAACAAGGTTGGCGAGGAACTTATGGGATCCATCCACAATATCCACAGTATTTTCCTCAATATCCACCATACCAAAGTCAATGTTATCCTTACCATTCACCTCCACCACAACCACAACCCCATCCACATCCATCTCAAATATACACTCCCACTCAACCACCTATACAACCATTTCCAAACCCACACATTGAAGTACCTCAGCCCACTTATAATGCCGAGGTACAACACTTCCAAAGATCTCCTCTTGAGATCAATGGTATTCACCATAGCTCATGAAGTGTATTGCAGAAAACATATTATCTTCATGTCATTGAAGGACCACATCCAGAAGAAGAAGATTCAAATGAGAAGACCACAGAATCATGGGATGCACTTAATGAAGATTAGACACCAAAATCAGAGATCGAGAGAGCTCCCTCATGTATTCAAGAGAACAATCAGCAAAAAGAAGAAGATTTGAAGGTCATGGTAGAAGAATACATGAATAATGATCCAGATAAGAAAGAAAACCAAGGACATCAAAGTTATATTGAGGTTTGGTTCCAGAAAATCAACAAGATGAAGCATCACTCTATTCTTCAATTATGCTTGATCCTTTCAAAGACAAATCATTTGGTCTCTGAATATATGTACATGTCAAAGAATACATTTCAAGCCTACACATCATTTTGTCTATCATCTTGATGTGCACATGGATCCATTGGAAAAATTCTTATACTTGAAAGTGATTTTGTTTTTTAAGTAGGGTAGGGTAGAAAAAAAATGATGAAAAAAAGGAGAAAAAAATAAAAATCTCATGTGAAAACCTCCTTGGAGACACCTGAGATTGGCTCATTGATTGAAAACCTCCATGAGGTAGTCAATGGGTTGGGAAAAAGAAAAAAGAGGAAAAAAGAAGAAGATCCTAGGTGAAAACCTCCTTTGAGGCTCCTAGGTAGACGTACTAGTTGAAAACCTCCTTGAGGTGGCTAATAGGCCAAGAAGGAAAAAAAGAGAAAAAAAAAAAAAAAAATCTTTGCTTCATGTATCTCTATGATGAATGCATGTACTCTCCAACATCTCCAAGCAACAAGAATAAGTTGGTACCAAAAGGAAAATTGGTCAAGCCTAGTCAAAAGAAGCCAAATTTTGACTTTCTCCTCCTTTGCTCAAATGCTCCAACAAGGCGAAGGCCATGCTAATTCATCACCCTCATCTATTTTTCACCATCCACCCATCATTCTCAAGCTTCTACCATTCAGTTTGCTTGATGTCTTAAAATACTACAGGATGCTCTGTTTTACTACAGGATACAAAATACATAGAGCAGAAATTTGTTTTCGCCATAACTTGAAAACCATGCATCCATTTAACACACTCTTTCAAGGGGAGATGAATATGGATGATGGTGACATACTCAAGCAATTTCAACAAATTCTAGTGCACAATTTTCAAGAAATCAACCTATATCACCTACAACCATTTTTGCATTTTCTCGATATCTGTACATCCATTTAAAAAGATGCTTGATGGAGACATGCATATGGATGATGGTAACATTCCAAAGAAATTTCAGAAAATTCCAGTGCATAATTTCCAAGAAATCGACCTCCATCACCTTTAGCCATTTCTAGTTTTTCTTGAGATCCGTGCATCAATTGACCAAAAACATTTTATGGGGAGGTGCATAATGATGATGGAAACATTCTCAAAATGTTTCAGGTCAATCCATTCTACCGTTTGGGATATATGGACAAAACAAGTCGTTGTCCTGAAAACCTACAGGATTCCCGGAGATTCTACAGGATACAGAACAACACCTACAGGATTGTAAGTGAGCAGTTTTAAAAGGGAAAACAGAGGTTTGATTCATCAAGAAATGTTAAGGAGGTAGGCTCTACATTTCCCCACATTTTTCCAAGTGAAAGGAACATAAAAAACCCTTCTAGTTTGTTGAAAGTGATTGCAACATAAGGGAATTGTATACACATAATTTTTAAATTTGGTATTAGACCTATACAAACCTCCATCCATCAGAGAAAAATGATAGGGGGAGCCCATCAACACTGTGAGGATTCATCAGCACCCTCCTGTACTACAGATATTCAAAAGTCACAATTGGATGGGTTTCTTTGAGAAAATGAGGGGATATGATGATGAAGTAGCCAAAGATTTGTAGTCAGCTTCAACATGGAGACCTAGAGCTTAGCAACAACATCAAAATCATCAAATCACCATCCAACACCTACACATCAACATCAACTCAGCAACAGCATGTAGGTGTCTCCAACAACCATCAGGTAGGTACAAGTATGAAATATTCTTGACCTCTTCTCTTGATCATATTATAGTTAGAAATTTGTTGTCAATGCATGAGAGATGAGGTTTTATAAGCTAAGGATGGGTCAGCAGTATCATTCACCTTCAACTAGTTAATTGCAGCTCACTCCTTCACTCATGCAATGTTGAAAAGTCAAATTATGAAGGGTGATGATTTCAAGGAATGAGGACAACAGTTAAAAGAAGAATTTTTTGCAAAGGCCAAGTCACCACAACACTCCAAGCCCTCCATCCACTTCATATTCATTATCTATTCATCATTCATCCATCCCATTTCATTCTTGAAAAAAAAAACAAACAGAGCATCCTCTCCATTTTCACAAACCTACACTACTCCCTTTGAGCCCTAGCATCATCATCCAATCCCTCTTCATCATTTCTCATCACTCCCATACAGTTAGAAGACCTTGAAAGAGGAGGAATGACTACTACAGGAAGGCAGAATGTTGCTACAAGGAGGAATAAATGAAAAAATTATGTTAAACCTCAAGATGGCAGAGCTTAAGACAGATCTAATCAAAACATAGAACTCCAAGGCCATCAAGCAACCATCTAGGCCACAAGAGAGAAGAACAAGGCAAAAAAAGGAAATGAAGCATCCACCATCAAAACATAACTCAAACTGCAGTGATGAAAAGAGACTTTCCAAGAGGTCTCTAATCTCTTTCTAGCTTTTGTCCAAGGCCTAAAAGATGTTATAAAAATGGGAAAAAGGCATGAGAGTCAATTTGAGGACCTGCCCTAACCTCAGACTATCATTTATGCTCAAAATTGGTATCCTATAGTTATCATCTAAAGGCAATTTGAAGGTTTTAATGGTGTCCAAATGGTGGAACAAGGTAGCAAAAGGTTGATAAGAATGTGGAGCACCTTGCCAAACTCAAAAATATTCAAAACCCATCTTGAAGAAGGGGAAGGAAGCAAGCTAATGGTCTCAAGAAACAATGAGTTTTCTTTGCACAAATATATTTTTGGGCTTGTCCTTGTAGAACTTACAGCCAAGTTTCTTAATGGACAAGAGAGAGGCCACAAGGGCCATGGCTGAGGCACAATGACGTCACTAAGTTTCTGATGCAAGAGAATTCAACCCAAGAAAAAATCATTGTATTTAGTAGACATAGGGGGTCAAGTGCTTTAAGGAAGTTAGATTCCTAAGTGATGAATTAATGTAACATTTAGGCTTTTGAGTGAGTAGGATAAGCATTAATTAGATAATGTGAGGTTGTTTGTAAATGCTCTCGAATAAAGGAGAACATGAGTGGTTAATAAATACAAAAGAGTTAAAAGTAAAATATAACTCTTAAATCAATTTCATGATTCGAGGAGCTAGAGAGAGTTATTAGGAATTAATTGAAATTAGAAGTGGACATAGAGGATTTAGGAGTCAGTTCAGTAGATTTAGGAGTTGAACTAGAATTAGTTCAACAGAGCCTTTCTGGTATAAATGTAAGCCTACGAGTAGAGTGAAAAGGAAGGAGGCCACTGATATTGAAGATCAGGCCTGTATGAGAGACATAGAGTCTCGACATGTAATCGGTTGTTCATATTTATATATATACAGAGGTTCATTCGGGAACTATGTAATGTGTGAAACAAGTATGCAATGATTGATTTATGAGTGAATTCGTAGGTTCTGTAACAAAGGTTGCAGGCAGAGTTCTGAAGAACTACATAGAGGAGAAGAACGATTCAGAGGAATTGTAATGAATCATTGAATCCACTTGAAGGATCGAGAAATGCTCTGAAGTGACATTGATCAAATGAACATGTGAAGTTAAGCCTAGGAGGAAGAGTGTGCAGTGAAATAGCAGAAGACCAGAAACTTTTGAAGAACCGAACCACAGAGAAAATTGAAGAGATACCGTAAAAAAAAGGAAAAGGGCTGAATGAAGAAGTAAAGAGGTGATACACAAGAACCATCGGATCTTCCAGATCAACGGTCCAGATCAACCACTGAGAATCGGCGAAGTGAAGTTCTCAAAGGCAGAGAAGTGGATTTCGAGCGGAAGGAAAGCCGTAAGCAGTTTTTACCGTTTGGCTCCGATTCCATTGATCGGAGGACACGTAGCAGCGGAGGAGTGAGGGGAAACTGCTTTATAGGGCGGTTAAACCCCGTACCTATTGTCTATCCGAATGCATGGTAGGCAGTTGGATATACTAAGTGTAGATCAATGACAGAGGACTATTGGCAACTTTGCATCGAAAAAGGATATCGACCGTTGGATCGAGAACCGATCAACGGTCATGATCTAATCGCAATCGCATTAGATAGTGGTCAAAGGTTGGTGGACTATGAAATGTCGATGCACCAATAGTGATAAAGCATTTATCGTCAATTGCAGGTGGTCAGAGATTGGCGGAGCACTGCGGAAAGGTCTGAAGGAGCGGACCCGACAAATTATGGAAGCAGACGTATAAAGTTTGAAGTCCGATATCGGGTTATCGCATATCGAGTGCGATAGAGACTGTATTAATGTGACCCGTGGAGGAGCCGATACCCGATTGTGATAAAGGTGAAACCTCGAGAGATGTGTAGAAGCCGTATAAAGCAAAAAGGTATGGTTTGCACATATTTCCTTTGTAAATGGTTATAAAGGGTCAAGCGCGCATATGTGAGGTTTTATGTATAAATCAACATTATCAAAGGATGGAAGGCTTTATGTGTTAATTATATATAACCAATGTTAAGAAGGGAAAAGGTTATATATACGTGGTTAAGGGGTAACGAAGGTTAATGAGAGGGTTTTAAAAGTCCTGATAAGTATATATGGCTAGGAGTTAGCCTATGTTGATTAATAGGGGCCTTAACCATTGGAGGGTGAATATTTTGGCTACTTAGAGGGTTAATTTCCTAGGATTGATGTGTTTATGCATTGTATATGCATACTGTGGGTGTAAGCGGGGGTAATCTTGCATCATTTTTGGTATCAGAGCAGAATTGTAATTGAAACAATTGGTGTTAAAATAGAACAAAGAAATTCTATGTGAAAGAATTGAGAACAAGTTATGTGTTAAGATGTTTATGCAGGCCAGGAGGGATTAGATTCTAATCTAACAGAGAATAGGCACACAAATGTGATGTGTAGCAGAACTTGTACATGCGAGAAACAAAGGACAATCCATTCAAGGTACAGGTGGAATGGTGAAACAAGATCATGCTGAGATCTTGAAGGTGAGGTGGTATGTTGTGTTTTGATTTGAGAATGTGTGTTTGTACATTAATGCATAGATAAAGGTGAGAAGGTTGCAACATCTAGAGCAAGGAGTGCTTGAATTGTTTCTAGAGGAAAGAACCAGACAGATGCTAAAAGACTGATCTCAAAGGAGAGAAGCTTAGTTAGGCATATGTAGCAACAAGGAGACTTGTTACTATAGAAGTATTGTTGCAGATCACAAGGGAAATTCCATAGAGGATGTGGGTAGAATTGCTAAGGTAATGAAGGAAGATGGTAAGACTTTTTGAGTGAAAGAAGAGGTGGTCAGAGCCAAGTATTTCATTGTGATTGAAATACAAGAAGAAAATTGTGTTCTTGAGAAGTGCAGATGAGTTCAAGCCTAGAAGGAGCAGAGAAAAGTGCTCAAAGGAGGTTCCAGAGACAAAGAAGCAAGGGCTTACCAGAAGACCAAGTACAGAGGAAAGCTTGGTGAGGTAAGTTGCAACAAGGAGAACTTGTTGTTGCAGAGGCTTTAATGTAGCTCATAGTAATTGAGTAGGGAGATCATGAAGATAGAGAAGAAGAAGATGGCTATTGATAGTCATAGTAGAGGTTCTGAGGAAGACCACAATAGAAGAAAGATGAAGAAAGAGGATGCCAAGGAAAATGACAAGAGGATGAGTCAGGAGGAAACTGACAAAGAGATTGTAGAGTTAAAAGAACAACTCGATGCATTAAGGAGGATACTAGAGGAAATCCAGAGACTAGGTTGGGTCTTGAGGAAGAAGCCAGTGAAGTGGCATAAATTGCAGAGTAGGCTCAAGCCAAAGGCAAGTAAGGTGGCTGATGGAAAAACTCAAAGAAGTTGAGTTGGAAATGGAAGAGTCCATTTGTGAACCAGAATAGGGAGAAATTCTGAGAGAAAGTGAGGACTACACTGAAGCTAAAGAATGGAGATCAAGTGAAGATCTCATGGACTATTGGGATAGTTCAAAACATCATGAGGAGATGCTAACTAAAGATGAAAACTTGGAGACTGAAACTTCAAGTGAGGCCAAAGGGTCACATGGTTTTAAATCTAACAAATTGTGTGTGTTTGCAGGTGAAACATGTGAAGGACAATTTGCTGATATTGTCATAAAGGAGGAAGAAGATAAGCAGAATCTAAATTCTATTCTGGAAGAAGATGAGATATATAGGTCTCATATACAGTGGGAGAAAGATATCAAGAAACCAAGTGAAGGGCTTGAGGAGATTGAAGAGGAGACCATCAAAGAATTTATGAATCATATGAAGGATTTAGAACAACAAGGAGATATGGTGGCTAAAACATCAAGTGGGACCATAGGGTCTTACGTTTTTAAGATTGATAGTTTGTTTGTGGATGCAAAACAAATGAATGAGAATATTAATGAAGATGGTGAGACAAGGATATTTCTTGGAGAAGGTAAACAACAAGAGATTAAAGGCAAACTTGAAGAAGAGACTATGTTAGCTGAAAACATAGTAAAGGATCATCAGTTCACTATGATGATAGGCATAGTGGAAATAGCCTTGGAAATTGTTGAGACATTTAGTAAGAAAGAAGGAAATCTACTGAAAGATGTTAAGAAGGAAGAAAAATATGCAAAGGATTTAACCTTGGGAGAAGAAACACTAAGAAAGGAGTTTTTTTGCAGAGGATGAGAAATGTTTTGAAGTTGTCAAAAGTATGGAAGAGTATCTTTCAGAAGATAAAAACTATGAAGTAAAGGAGGATGGAGAATGTCTCTTAAATGAGAGACGCATTGATTTATTACAGCAAAAAGAATTTGATAATGCATTGATGTTTGAAACTGTGACAACACAGGAACAATTTCTTGTGAAAGAAGGAGATGGAATTCAGTCTGAAGAACTGATATGTGAAACAACATTTGAGATTGTTAAACCTTGTGATTTTGAAATTGATAATTTGTTTATAAATGTAGGAATTATAAGTGATGATGAAGTACTTATGAAGTATCACAAAGAAATTGCATTGCTAGAGTATTTGCTCGGAAATTCAGAGTATGACAGTGTGATTGTAGAAGAAGGAGTTCACTATAGTGGACAAGAGTAGGAAAACATCATTAGAGAAGATGATGTGGAAGAGATAATAGTTGGCAGTCTCATGAATTCTTTTGAAAATTCAAAACAACATACTGATGTGCTGAAAGAGGAGAAAGAAACAGAATAGCAAACTAAATTGTTGCCAAAGGAAGATAAGGCACAAAAGCCTTATGTTTTTTATTTTAACAAGTGTTTTGTGAGTGCAGGTTTTGTTGCAGATGCTGAAGTAAATTTGGCACTAAAGAGCAGCCAAATAAAGATGAAAGAAGAAGATTTTGTAGAAGAATTCAATCCATGGAACAAAGATGCTCAATTGTTGGAGAGAATGTTGGAAAGTCATGATTCCGTGTAGACAAAAATAATCATGAAAGAGGGTAAAGATGATAGGGAGGTAGTAAGTAAAGAAAAAGTTGGAACAAAACCAAAAGAAGAAGAAAAAGTAAACCAGTAGCTACAAAGTTAAAGTAACCAGTAGTATTTTGAAGAGTTAGTGGACATCAGAAACAACCTGAAGCAAAGAGAAAGAGGAAGAATTAAGGGGCAGAACATGGACCAATCCAATGTTAAATTGGAGACAGAGATTGAATAATTGTGGCAGTTAATGATGAAATAGGCCATAGGGAGGAGAATGATAACAACATGAAGGATGATCAATCAGAGTATGAATCTGATTGAAAAGGAGAAGAAGATGGAGGAAAAGACAGCAGAAGTACAAACTAAAGTTTGGGACCCTGGATTTTTTCTATCAACTTAAGAAGACACATGATCAGGAGATCATGAATATTTTCTACTTTGGGAGTCTGATGCAAGAGCATTCAACCCAAGAGAATATTATTGTATTTAGTAGACATAGGGGGTCAATTGTTTTAAGGAAGTTAGATTCCTAAGTGATGAATTAATGTAACATTTAGGCTTTTGAGTGAGTAGGATAAGCATTAATTAGATAATGTGAGGTTGTTTGTAAATGCTCTCGAATAAAGGAGAACATGAGTGGTTAATAAAGACAAAAGAGTTAAAAGTCAAATATAACTCTTAAAGTAGTTTCATGATTCGAGGAACAAGAGAGAGTTCTTAGGAATTAATTGAAGTTAGAAGTGGACATAGAGGATTTAGGAGTCAGTTCAGTAGATTTAGGAGTTGAACCAGAGTTAGTTCAACAGAGCCTTTCTGGTATAAATGTAAGTCTACGGGCAGAGTGAAAAGGAAGGAGGCCACTGATATTGAAGATCAGGCCTGTGTGAGAGACAGAGAGTCTCGACATGTAATCGGTTGTTCATATTTATATATATACAGAGGTTCATTAAGGAACTGTGTAATGTGTGAAATAAGTATGTAATAATTGATTTATGCATGAATTCGTGGTTCTGTAACAAAGGTTGCAGGCAGAGTTCTAAAGAACTATGTAGAGGAGAAGAATGATTCAGAGGAATCATAATGGATCATTGGATCCACTTGAAGGATCGAGAAATGCTCTGAAGTAAGATCGATCAAAGGAACATGTGAAGTTAAGCCCATGAGGAAGAGTGCACAGTGAAATAGCAGAAGACCAGAACCTTTTGAAGAATCGAACCACAGAAAAAATTGAAGAGATAACGTAAAATAAAGGAGAAGGGATCAGTGGAGAAGTAAAGAGGTGATACACAAGAACCGTTGGATCTTATAAATCAACGGGCCAGATCAACCACTGAGAATCAGTGAAGTGCAGTTCTCAAAGGCAAAGAAGTGGATTTTGGGCAGAAGGAAAGCTGTAAGTGGTTTTTACCGTTTGGCTCCGATTTCACTGATCGAAGGACATGTAGCAACAGAAGAGTGAGGGGAAACGACTTTATAGGGCAGTTAAACCACGTGCCTATTGTCTATCCGAATTCATGGTAGACCGTTGGATCTACTAAGTGTAGATCAATAAAGGAGGACTATCAGAAACTTTGCATCGGAAAAGGATATGTACCATTGGATCGAGAACCGATCAACAGTCTTGATCTAATCACAATCGCATTAGACAGAGGTCAAAGGTTGGTGGAATGTGAAATTTCGATGTGCTGATAGCGATAAAGCACTGGTCAACAATCGAAGTTGGTCAGAGATTGGTGGAGCACTGTGGAAAGGTCTGAAGGAGTAGACCCGACGAATCATGGAAGCGGACGTATAAAGTTTGAAGCCTGATATTGGGTTATCGCATATCGGGTGCGATAGAGATTATATTAATGTAACCTACGGAAGAGCGATACCCGATTGCAATAAAGGTGAAACCTCGAGAGACGTGTAGAAGCCGTATAAAGCAAAAAGGTATGGTTTGCACATATTTCCTTTGTAAATGGTTATAAAGTGTTAAGCACACATATGTGAGGTTTTATATATAAATCAACGTTATCAAAGGATGGAAGGCTTTATGTGTTAATTATATACAACCAATGTTAAGAAGGGAAAAGGTTAATATACATGGTTAAGGGGTAACGAAGGTTAATGAGAGGGTTTTAAAAGTACAGATAAGTATATATGGCTAGGAGTTAGCCTATGTTGATTAATAGGGGCCTTAACCATTGGAGGGTGAAGATTTTGGCTACTTAGAGGGTTAATTTCCTAGGATTGATGTGTTTATGCATTGTATATTGTTGGAAATAATACTGAGAGGGGGGGTGAATCAGTATTATCAGATCAATCAAACTTTTCTATTTCATACTCAGAAACATATACGCTACTTCAATTAAGTGAACCCGCGTGTACACGCTACTGTGTCTAATGAAACCCGCGTATATCCAGAGATCTTATAATTCAGTTATCTTAATCTTCAGTAAATGCATCAGATCATTATTAAGCATATTAACAGTAAACAGGTGCAGAATAACAGAACAGAACATCACACAAGAGCCACACACATGAACACCATGATATAAGGTGGAAACCCAATGTGGGTGAAAACCACCTGCTGCAATTCGTCTCTTTCTTCTTTAATAAGAAACTTCTTTTACAATGCACTGGTGCAGTCATTTACCAGCACGCAGGCTGCAACCTGCAGAGGGCTACAACCCTCATAGCTTTTGTACTAGGCGATCCATTTACTAGTACGTAGGTGCCAACCCTACAGAAGGCTACAACCTTCACTCGTTTTCCAGCTGCTCCTGGAAGGGAGCTACAACCCCCCTGGCTCTTGTACTGGCTGATATGTTTACCAATACGTAGGTGCCGGCCTACGATCTACCCGGGACCATGTTTCATACATTTTCATACTAGATCCATAAGACAATCATCATTGTAGCACAACCTGCATCATCAATCACTGAAACACCCAATTCTGAATCACTGTAACCCTGTCAACAATCATCAGACAATCATAGCAACAACCAGATCCAGCTCCATATTCAAATATCATACTTCACATTGTATACGCTACTTGGATGACCCCAACCTGCGTGTATACGCTCTTTTACCAAAACCAACTTGCGTACAGATCTATAAATTCAACCTTAAAACTCTGCAGCTATATCAGACATCAAAGCATACCCAGATCATAATAATAAACATGCGTCAGTAGATCTAGTCTATCCAGAGTCAAACCATATGAAGATAATCATTCCAAGCCTTGAGATCTCGTTCCATCATTCATCATCCTCCACATGGGTGAAACCTTGGTTCAGATCACCAACCCATAACCAGCACTTGGATCACACACTTTCTCAGATCTTCATCACTCACACTTGCTCACACTTGCTCTCTTTGGCCTAGTGATCTTTTCCTTATATAGCCTTAGGTCTTGCTCAATGCCAAGAGCCAAAACCATAGTAACACAATACCATCAACTTCAATACTAGGGATCGACACGCCCGTCGAGACACAATGGTCCGAAACCATAGGCACAACTTCCAAGGACTAACCGCCATGGACCAAAGGTACGTTTCCACATACACGCGCTTTTGCTGAAGCCAACCTGCGTGTACACGCTGTTTCGCCTTGCTGAACCTGCGTATATCTCTTTCTTGTCCTGCTGTACTGAGATCTGTCCATTAGTTAAGTTGTCATCACCTGTACCAATCTCTGAGCACCTGTACCAACCTCTGAGTGAGTTGCCATCAAGGACAACACTTGAATCATAATGCCAACATATATGCATACTGCGGGTGTAAGCGGGGGTAACCCTACATCATTTTTGGTATCAGAGCAGAATTGTAATTGAAACAATTGGTGTTAAAATAGAACAAAGAAATTCTATGTGAAAGAATTAAGAAGAAGTTATGTGTTAAGATGTTTATGCAGGCCAGGAGGGATCAAATTCTAATTTTACAGATAGTAGGCACACAAAGGTGATGTGTAGTAGAACTTGTAGATGCAAGAAACAGAGGACAATCCATTCAAGTTACATGTGTAATGGTGGAACAAGATCATGCTGAGATCTTTTAGGTGAGGTGATATGTTCTGTTTTTATTTGAGAATGTGTGTTTGTACATTAATGCACAGATAAAGGTGAGAAGGTTGCAACATCTAGAGCAAGGAGTGCTTGAATTGGTTCCATAGGAAAGAACCAGAGAGATGCTAAAATACTGAGCTCAAAGGAGAGAAGCTTAGTGAGGCATATGTAGCAAGAAGGAGACTTGTTACTGTAGAAGTATTATTACAGATCACAGGGGAAATTCCACAGAGGATGTGGGTAGAATTGCTAAGGTAATGAATGAAGCTGGTAATACTTTCTGAGTGAAAGAAGAGGTGGTCAGAACCAAGTATTTCATTATGATTGAAATACAAGAGGATAATTGTGCTCTTGAGAAGTGCAGATGGGTTGAAGCCTAGAAGGAGCAGAGAAAAGTGCTCAAATAAGGTTCTAGAGGTAGAGAACCAAGGACTTTCCAAAAAACCAAGTACAGAGGAAAGCTTGGTCAGGTAAGTTGCAACAAGGAGGACTTGTTGTTGCAGAGGCTTTAATGCAGCTCATTGTAAGTGAGTAAGGAGCTCATGAATATAGACAGGAAGAAGATGGCTACTGATAGTCATAGTAGAGGTTCTGAGGAAGACCACAACAGAAGAAAGATGAAGAAAGTGGATGCCAAGGAAAATGGCAAGAGGATGAGTCAAGAGGAAATTGACAAAGAGATTGTAAAGTTAAATGAACAACTCGATGCATTAAGGAGGATACTAGAGGAAAGCCAGAGACTAGGTTGGGTCTTGAGGAAGAAGCCAATGAAGTGGCATAAATTGCAGAGTAGGCTACAACAAAGGAAAGTAAGGTGGTTGATGGAAAAACTCAAAGAAGTTGAGTTGGAAATGGAAGAGTCCATTTGTGAACTAGAATAGGGAGAAATTTTGAGAGAAAGTGAAGAATACACTGAAGCTAAAGAATCGAGATCAAGTGAAGATCTCATGGACTATTGGGATAGTTCAAAAGAGCATGAGGAGATGCTGACTAAAGATGAAGACTTGGAGACTGAAACTTCAAGTGAGGCCAAAGGGTCACATGGTTTTAAATCTGATAAATTGTGTGTGTTTGCAGGTGAAACATGTGAAGGACAATTTGCTGATATTGTCATAAAGGAGGAAGAAGATAAGTAGAATCTAAATTCTGTTCTGGAAGAAGATGAGATAGATAGGTCTCATATATAGTGGGAGAAAGATATCAAGCAACCAAGTGAAGGGCTTGATGATATTGAAGAGGAGACCATCGAAGAATTTTTGAATCATATGAAGGATTTAGAATAGCGAGGTGATATGGCGGCTGAAACATCAAGTGCGACCACATGGTCTTATGCTTTTAAGACTGATAGTTTATCTGTGGATGCAGAACAAATGAATGAGTATATTAATGAAGATGGTGAGACAAGGATAGCTCTTGGAGAAGGTAAATAATAAGAGATTAAAGGCAAACTTGAAGAAGAGACTATGCTAGCTGAAAACATAGTAAAGGATCATCAGTTCACTATGATGATAGGCACAATGGAAATAGCCATGGAAACTGTTGAGACATCTAGTAAGAAAGAAGGACATCTACTGAAAGATGTTAAGAAGGAAGAAACCTATGCAAAGTATTTAACCTTGGGAGTAGAAACACTAACAAAGGAGTGTTTTGCAGAGGATGAGCAATGTTTTGAAGTTGTCAGAAGTATGGAAGAGTATCTTTTAGAAGATAAAAACTCTGAAGTAAAGGAGGATGGAGAATGTCTCTTAAATGAGAGAAGCAATGATTTATTACAGCAAAAAGAATTTGATAATGCATTGATGTTTGAAACTGTGACAACACAGGAACAATTTGTTGTGAAGGAAAGAGATGGAATTCAGTCTGAAGAGCTGACATGTGAAGCAACAGTTGAGACTATTGAACCTTGTGATTTTCAAATTGATAATTTGTTTATAAATGCAGGAATTATAAGTGATGATGAAGTACTTATGAAGTGTCACAGAGAATTTGCATTGCTGGAATATTTGCTCGGAAATTCAGAGTATGATAGTGTGATTTCCAAAGAAGGAGTTCACTATAGTGGACAAGAGCAGGAAGACATCATTAGCGTAGATGATGTGGAAGAAAGACTAGTTGACAGTCTCATGAATTCTTTTGAAAATTCAAAACAACATACTGATGTGCTGACAGAGGAGAAAGAAATAGAGCAGCAAACTGAATTGTTGCCAAAGGAAGATAAGGCATAAAAGCCTTATGTTTTTTATTTTAACAAGTGTTTGTGAGCGTAGGTTTTGTTGCAGATGCTGAAGGAAATTTAGCACCGAAGAGCAGCCAAATAAAGTTGAAAGTAGAAGATTATGTGGAAGAATTTAATCCATGGAACATAGATGCTTAATTGCTGGAGAGAATGCTGGAAAGTCATGATTCAGTGTAGAAAAAAATAATCATGAAAGAGGGTAAGGATGATAGGGAGGTAGTAAGTAAAGCAAAAGTTGTAACAAAAGAAAAAGAAGAAGAAAAAGTAAACTAGTAGCTACAAAATGAAAGTAACTAGTAGCAGTTTGAAGAGTTAGTGGACAACAGCAACAACCTGAAGCAAAGAGAAAGAGGAAGAAGTACGGGGTCAAACATGGACTAGTCCAAGGATAAACTGGAGACAGAGATTGAAGAATTGTGGCAGTTAATGATGAAACAGGCCATAGGGAGGAGAATGATAGTAGCAGGAAGGATGATCAATCAGAATATGAACCTGATTGATAAGGAGAAGAAGATGGAGCAAAAGACAGTGGAAGTACAACAACAGCAAAGGAACAAAGCTTTCAGATGATTTCAAACTAAAGTTTGGGACCTTGGAGGGTTTAAATCAACTTAAGAAGACAAATGCTTAGGAGATAATGAATATTTTCTACTTTGGGAGTCTGATGCAGGAGCATTCAACCCAAGAGAAAATCATTGTATTTAGTAGACATAGGGCGTCAAGTGTTTTAAGGAAGTTAGATTCCTAAGTGATGAATTAATGTAACATTTAGGCTTTTGAGTGTGTAGGATAAGCATTAATTAAATAATGTGAGGTTGTTTGTAAATGCTCTCGAATAAAGGAGAACATGAGTGGTTAATAAAGACAAAAGAGTTAAAAGTCAAATATAACTCTTAAAGCAATTTCATGATTTGAGGAACTAGAGAGAGTTCTTAGGAATTAATTGAAATTAGAAGTTGACATAGAGGATTTAGGAGTCAGTTTAGTAGATTTAGGAGTTGAACCAAAATTAGTTCAACAGATCCTTTCTGGTATAAATGTAAGCCTATGGGTAGAGTGAAAAGGAAGGAGGCCACTAATATTGAAGATCAGGCTTGTGTGAGAGACAGAGAGTCTCAACATGTAATCGGTTGTTCATATTTATATATATACAGAGGTTCATTTGGGAACTGTGTAATGTGTTAAATAAGTATGTAATGATTGATTTATGCATGAATTAATAGGTTCTGTAACAAAGGTTGCAGGCAGAGTTCTGAAGAACTACGTAGAGGAGAAGAACGATTCAGAGGAATCGTAATGGATCATTGAATCCACTTGAGGGATCGAGAAATGCTCTAAAGTGACATTGATCAAAGGAACATGCGAAGGTAAGCCCAGGGGGAAGAGTGCATAGCGAAATAGCAGAAGACCAGAACCTTTTGAAGAACTGAACCACAGAGAAAACTGAAGAGATAGCGTAAAACAAAGGAAAAGGGTCTAGTAGATAAGCAAAGTGGTGATACACAGGAACTATTAGATCTTATAGATCAACAGTCCAGATCAACCACTGAGAATCGTCGAAGTGCAGTTCTCAAAGGCAGAGAATTGGCTTTCGGGCAGAAGGAAAGTCGTAAGCATTTTTTACTGTTTGGCTCTGATTCCACTAATCAGAGGACACGTAGCTAGGGAAAATTTTAAGAACCCCCCCTAAATTTATAAATATAATAAATGGGCGAATCTCCATGGTATATAGGAAAAATGGAAGGCGATTTTATCAATAATATAATATGTATATATAATTTTTTGGCGAATCTCTCACCAGGCATGGCGAATATTTTACTCAATTATAAAATCTTGTAAGATCTTGGCGAGTCTTTCACTAAATAATAAAACTTTGTAAAGTCCTAGTGAATCTTAGCATAGGCTACATGCTGGTTTAATTCCCCATTTAAATAGGCTACATTCCAGGTGAATACCATGGGTCAATACCATGTGCCATTTTGGTGAATACCATGGGTCAATACCATGTGCCATTTTTATTTTTATTAATTCTAATATTAGGGTTAATAATGGTTTTTTGCATGGTATTAATAACAATCTAGTCCATGGTATTTGTCCCATAGTATTTTGGCCATAGGTTTCACCTAAATATAACCCATTTTTTGAGTGTTCGTAAATATAAGGTGACGTATGGAGTAAATATAAAAAGATATTTTATTTGTTTACCATACCTCTTGTTTATTTATATTTTTATTAATTTACCATACCTCTTTTACAAATATGGTATTTAGCCCATAGGATTCACTTAAATAAAACCTCTTTCTTGAGCCTTCATAAATAGAACGACGGTTATGGACTAAATATAAAAAGAGGTTTTATTTATTTACGATACGTCTAGTTTATTTATATTTTTATTTATTTCCCATACCTTTTGAGTAAATATAAAAAGACATTTTATTTATTTACCATACCTCCACTTTACTTATATTTTTATTTATTTACACCCTTACATGTATATAAGGTGACTTATGGAGTAAATATAAAAAATGTTTTATTTATTTACCATACCTCTCATTTATTTATATTTTTATTAATTTACCATACCTGTTTTATAAATATGGTATTTGGCCCATAGGATTCACTTAAATAAAACCTATTCTTGAAAATGGGCTAATGGATTCACTTAAATAAAACCTATTCTTGAAAATGGGCGAATGGAAGGTTGTAAGTCCTAATTTCAAGGGCTAAATTTACCTTTTTTACCCTCTCCCTTAAAATAAGGTGGGCTATTTGAAGTGATTTGTAAAAATGTACTATGATACAAAATATTCGCCCACTAAAAATTTAAAACCCCTTAATTTCGCCAAAGGGCGAACATTCGCCCCTAAAATTATCCTTGCACGTAGCAACGGAGGAGTGAGGGGAAACCACTTAATCAGGTAGTTAAACCCCATGCCTGTTGTCTATCCGAATTCATTGTAGACTGTTGGATCTACTAATTGTAGATCAACGACGGAGGACTGTCGACAACTTTGCATCGGGAAAGGATATCGACCATTGGATCGAGAACCGATCAACGGTCATGATCTAATCACTATTGCATTAGAAAGAGGTCAAAGGCTAGTGGAATATGAAATGTCGATGTGCTGATAGCGATAAAGTGATGATTGGTGATCAGAGGTGGTCGGAGATCGACGAAGCGCTGCAGAAAGGTCTGAAGTTGTGGACCCGACGAATTATGGAAGCAGAAGTATAAAGTTTGAAGTCCGATATCAGGTTATCACATATCGGTTGCGATAGAGACTGTATTAATGTAACCCGTGGAAGAGCAATACCCGATTGTGATAAAGGTGAAACCTCGAGAGACGTGCAGAAGCCGTATAAAGAAAAATGGTATGGTTTGCACATATTTCCTTTGTAAATGGTTATAAAGGGTTAAGCACGCATATGTGAGGTTTTATATATAAATCAACGTTAACAAAGGATGGAAGGAGTTATATGTTAATGTTATAGACATTTTTGGGCACTGCAACCCCAATCATATATGTCCATAAACCAAGGGCTTCTGAGTCCCTAAAAGTGTTGTTTCATGCCCTAAAGGAACAAGGTCAGCTGATTACATCATCTCCCAGAAGTTCTCCACAGAAAACTGCTTAGAATTGGTCAAAACTGGACCATACAGGTTGCTCAGTGCTAAGGGTGCGATGCATCTCACCCGCCTAGTGTAAAAGGTGCGATGCATACTGGAAAGCCCTTCTGGAGGGTGCGATGGGTGAGAATGGACAAATGACAAAGACATTTTGCGAGGTGGATGATCATGTAATCTTCCAGAAACTTCTCCTGTGACACTTGCCTCTCTGAATTCGTCTAGGGATGAGTAAGAGATCATCAATCTCCAAGTGGAATCAAGAACTATCAGAGAGAAGACACTAATCAAAATCCCAGAAGCTGACTCACCTTCCTGCAATCATCTATATATGGATCCCTCATCCCAGAGATCCAGGGGATGGAATTTTGTATCTTGTAAGGAAGTGTTGTTGGTTTCCTGGTGGAATATTATAGTGTTGGGTGATCTAAGCTTTTCATGAGGTGAAGAAGGGCTTTCATGCTGGGAGGATGACGCTGGGTCAGATCAATGGGTTGTAATCCTCTCTTCTAATCTTTACATCAATAAAGCTATTCAAGTTTTCCTCCACATTCTTGTATGTCTGATAGTATATGCATTTGTGTGGTCAATATATATCTGGTCCTATATTGTTTATGATTGTAGATCTCTGCACTTTGAAGGTATTATGCTACTTTGACTTTACAGGTACTCTTTGAAGCGGAGTGGTCAAGGGAGAAGTGGTAAAGACCTGTAGATGAGGAGAAGGAACAAGCAAAGAACCGAGCGAGAGATTGAGGTTGGTATTCTTTGATCCTCTCCTATCTACTTCTCATAAAGGAAAATGAAAGTAACTTTAATATGTTTGTTTCTAAGATAGCTACCCATCTTAGTGGGACTAGCAGCTCTGCATAGACACTAGATTTCCTGATAACAAAATGGCGACTCCACTGGGGAGTGAATAACTTGTTTGCTTTATAAACTTACAGAGGGAGGCTGAAATTAAGCCAGCTAGCCTTCGAACTGCATTTTCTATGCAAGTGCAAAGTAGATCAATGCTGCTTCAGTCTATCTCCGTGTTTTTTTTATAAACTGAAAAATCGATTTGCAAACATCCTAATTGCCTGGTGGTGGCTCTAGTAACCTCATTAGATCAGCCCCTATGATTTCTATTTACTGACTATCATTAGCTCAGCCTAAATCCCTGAACTAAGCTGCAAACTGTGACCAAGAACCAAGTTGAAGTCTCGTCCCTGGACCATCGCACTTTCTCCTCTTGGGAATCTGGATGCATTGCACCTCCCATGTGTAGTAGGTGCGCTGATCAGATAAGACCTCTTCTGCTTCTAGATTTTGGTTTCTTTGTTCACTCTCTTTAGCTTTATTGAGGAGTTTTGCTGTCTGTGATCTGTATACCACTATGGAAACTCCCTTCCTTTGCATGATTTCGCCTCCATAGTACAAAGAATTGTGAATGTTTTTATGTATTGTGTGCCATTTACAGTTCTCTTTTACAAAATGTAGCATAATCAAACTGTCGTCTTTTGATTTGGAAGTGTCGCAAGTGTCGTTTTCAGTCAAAGAAAAGAATCATATCATTCTTGATGGTTGATTATACAGTTACTCTTGTATTTGATTTGAATTAGTAGTTTTTCAAGTGTTGAAAGCAGTTTTCAATTCAAAGTCGCAAAGTGTCGTCATTATCTTCCTTTCGTTTTTGAAGAGAAATTTGTTAGTACTGTTGCTTTGAAAAGATAATTCAGATTTGTACTTAGCATTCTTCTTGTCATTCACACATTAAGAAGGCTGAAAAAAAATACACGCATGTGGATTTGCATTTATACTGCTTGTTGGTTTGATTTAGGACAATGCATCTAGTGTGTGCTCTCTGCTCTATGTTGAAAGAATATCATCTCTCTTTCTTTAGTTGCTAGGATTTTCATTGCAAGAAGAAGATCAAACGATTGTTTATCATCTTAGATTGCATTTTAGTAATTATATATCTACATCACGCGGTGAACCTGAAAGGAAAATTTCTTAAGAAAGATCAACTGTAAAATAAATTCAATGAACATAAAAACGCTTTGGAACCTAATGCACAACATTTAGAAGTCTAGGCGAGAGACATATTCTGGCGTCGTAATGCCTGGTAACTATCGCTTTCATTGTTGGTTGAGTGTTTCCTCCTCTTTGAGACGAGAAGTGCTAGTATGGACTTGTGCTCCCACGTACCGTCAAGTATATATTGGGAGACCACAATAGGCTATATCCTTTATCCGTAGGAAGCCGTGTCTGCTGCCCTATCGATCACAATGCATTGAACACAGCATTCGAGAAGATTGACTGCCGTACCGTAAAAAGTATTCTGCAGTTTTGCAATTGGTTTGGTAATCCCTCTGTCTAGATTTCCAGAGTAGTCTCTTTCGTTCCTTTTCAGACTCCTTAAAGGAAAAGGTCCATCTAAGCACTTGTCACTTCAGGCTCATTAAAAATCGAAGGCGACTAGAGTCATCTTTTGTTTTTTCTCGACTCTTAAAAATTGAAAAAGCAAGTTGTGTCAAAGCATCTAAAATTCATTTAATTCGGAATCATTTTCCCCTTTATTTTTAGTTGATTGAGTAATCCGCAATCGTGGAGGAAAGTCAATCGAAACCTCGTCATTCGTGGAGACTTACGAGTCAACCATCTTTGTCTCCAGAAACAAAACTATTTCGGACAAAGCGAACTCGTTTAACCGGATCAAAGTCCCCTAGTTTGGTTGGAACAAGTGTTCTGACACCCTCAAAGACTCCGGTTACTCCAAACATTTCTGGTATCCCTGCCTCTACAGAAGAAGTTCCGCAGCCACAAGAGGACAGTAGAACTGATCCTAGTGTGACGGTAAACACTTCTATTCCTAAACCGACTCCATCTACAGCTGATTTGGAAGGTGTTATTCCCAAAACATCTGTCGCTGTAGAATCTATACCTTCTTCGGCACCGGAAATATTTTACGGACCTGACGGTCTACCTCTTCCACCTGGATTGATTGCTATAGAAGAGATTGTGGAGGATCCTCCATCTAGTACTCCATCGCATTTTGGAGTTGGGATCACCCTATATCCTTCTTCGTCAGAAATTAGTCTCCCATCATCGGAAGTTCCTGTAGAATCGCTAGGAAATCTTTTGGATAGACTAGATATGTTTGAACAACCATCGACATCTAGGACTATGTCATCTGACACAGCAGTGGCAGAACTTCCTGCTGTCGCTCCAACAATGTTCGCCAGCATACTGTCTGCCCCAACTAGCTCTCAATCACTGGATGGAATCCATCAAGGGGCTGTTTCGACAGTATGGTCTGTTCCCGTTTGTTCGTCTAGAATAATATCTGGAATCTCTTATGTTGAGTCTCAGCAAATTGATCCTTCGCAGTGTCAATTTGGGCAGTCCGGTCCTCAAAGGAAAATCATTCCTTTGAGCACTGGATTACCGCCGTATGGGGGGCAATATACCCTTTCATTATCTCCTCCGGGAGAACAAACATACGAGAGTTCACAACAGAATTCAGGTTATGTTGGAATTACATCTAGCAGTTGGGTGCCAATACTGCCTCAACAACCAAGAGTTGTATACTTAATGCAACAAAGTCTACCTGTGTCAAATATCCCCACTATGCTGGCTATTGTGACTGTGTCGCAAGTACAAGCATTTCCTGTTGTATCCCAACCTCAAGTTTCTCAGGTCGTAATACAACAGCCTCTTGTCTCTACGACGCCACCACAATCGTCGAGTAGTGGCTCCTTAACTGGAGTGACCCAGGCTCAAACGGGTATCATCACCTCTCATCTTGGTCAAACAGCTAGTATTGGACAACAACAAATGGTTTCACAACCATGGCTGGTGCAATATCAACAACCGCAATTCCAACAAGTCTACCAAGGATCTGAGCACCAAATATTTGCAAGTAATGGGCAGCCGTATATTCAAAACGGTCAACATCAACCATTTCATAATGGTTATGCCCATCAACCTTACCAAAGTTATCAGCATCAAATGCACTATGCTAGTATACAAAGACCCACTGCTCAGGCAATCCCATATTATCCTGGGTATGCTTTGCCGAACCTAAATCAACAGTTGCTCTTCGTGGCAACTCTTAGAGTTACCAGATCTAAATCGGCTAACAAACGATCCAATTGCTTACGCCCCTTAGTGGCCAGCAATTCCACATAAACTTCCTTCAGATATTCCTAAATTTAATGGAAATCCTGGTGAAGACCCATCGAATCATGTGATGACCTTTCATCTGTGGTGTTCATCTAACACTCTAAATGATGATTCGATTAGGCTTCACCTTTTTTAGCGAACGTTAACTTGTCTAACAATAAAATGGTATATCGAATTGCCTAGAGCTTCATTCGATAACTTCAGAACCCTAGCCACAACCTTTTTAACCCATTTTCAGTTACCCATAAGGTATGAAATGGGAATAGAGCTTCTTACCAATTTCAAACAAATGACGACCACTCACATATCTGATCATATTCATGAGTGGCGACGTCATCGTTGAATGGTAAAAACATATGTTCCTGATCAGCTGCTAGCTGAATGGTTTATTAAGTCATTATTACCTTCTATTATGGAAGATGTGGCAAAGGGAGGAGTCGTCACCGAAGAGCAAGTAATTGTTTGTGCGCAATATCTAGACTTGATATATACTCAGTCTAGCACGCTCTATGATAAAATCCCTGATTCTCCTAGACCAGAATTTTCCGTTCCCCTCCCTCCTAAATCAAGCAAATACTCTCATGCTGGCGATGGCGTGATAGGTGCGACTAGCACGAAAACTGTAAAAGCTACATCAAAGAAGGCTCGTATGGTTTCAAATCAAAATGAAAATGAGGAATTTCTTGCCTCAGAGGTAAATGCCGTGTCAATTGACAAAGGCAAAGAACCAAAGCAACCAGGGGGCAAGAAGAAAAAGAAAGGGAAGAATAAAAAACAGGAGGAGTTGTCTCCTGAAAAATCTTCTGCAAACACTTCTAGAGATAGGAAACCAAGTCATCCATGCTTCATATGTGATGAGGATCATTGGACGAAAGATTGTCCACATAAAGAAGAGCTTAGAAAATTCTTTAAGAATTCATAAACGTCGGCGGTATTGACTGATCTGTTTCCGAATCCAGGGACAAATCTGGTTGCTAGTGACAATGATTCCCCGTCCCAAGTACTAATGTTGTCTATTTTGAAGCAGCAAAATGATGCTTTGATATTGACAAGGAATTAAGATTACGGGAATCCACAGCTGTCGGACAACAAGGCTAATGATCAACCTAGTAATTCGACAACAACTTCGACTGAGGTTGTGCCACCCATCATTCCTGAACTAACGATAAAGCCACCGAAGGGAGTAGTACACAAATCGACATTTAATCCTCGTGCTAGAGCAACACAACATTATAATATAGTGGAGGATCTGGCCCAATCGTTGTCCTTTATGTCGACACTTGAGGTACTGAAAAATTGCCCCTCCCAAAAGCAGGCTTTATTATCAGCAATAGGTGGGATTGACCCAACGGATTCCAATCTTGTGGCCTTTAATCATAAAGGATATGACCCTCAGTTACCATCTCAACTAGCTTTCCTTATTCAAGTGAAAGACCTCAACAAAACTGTTCATCGAACAATTATTGATGAGGGGGCATCTACATGTATTATGTCGATGAGTTGCTGGAAAACTTTAGGATCTCCACCCTTGTTGCGATCTTTGACGACATTAAAAGCATTTGATGGATGAACATACACCCCATATGGGATTTTAAGTAACTTGCAAGTCGAACTGGGGGCAAAAACAGTAGAAATTGATGTTGAAGTGATCGACGAAAACCACGATTACAACATCCTACTTGGAAGGCCCTGGATATATGCTATGGCTACCGTTGTGTCGACCTACTTCAGGAAGATTGCATTTCCCTTCCAAGGAAGTATTACAATCGTCGACTAGCAAACATTTCTCCCCAATAGTTCACAAGTTACGAGAAGAATTCTGATGATCCATGGAAGCCCTCATTCGTTTCAAAATATCGGAGAACGCCTACTAAAAGACCCTATATTAATGGGGACTTTTGCCCTACTGCCTACAATCAATCTGGCAGAACTGGCAATGGTGGGAACCTGCAATATGATATCTTCTATTCAAAAGATGTTCGAAAATGATATTAGCATGGATCATCTGCAGGTATTGCCTCCAAGCCCAATAGAAATATGGTAGCAATAAATGTTTTCGGCATGGGAGGCAAACCCAAATCAACACTCATCAAGCGTTTGGATAGATAGGTCTAAGGAATATGGCACCCCTTTAGATCCTTGGTCGCAAGTACATTCTACAGGCGAAGGAATTGTTTAGTCAATGACGATTGACGGGGCACCATGGTAAGATTACCACCATCATTCCCATCTTCCGGATTACAAGGAAGATAGTCCTAGTGACCTTCATCATCCCTCAGTTTTTGATTTTCTATAAAATACTGTAAATACGGTGGATTCAGAACGAAACTTGTCCAATATTGAAGAGACTATCGCCATAAATATCTCGAACAAAACAGATGTTGTAGAGAATATTCATGTCGGCAAATCTTATTCTTCTTCAGAACTGGAAATATATTACGCTCTTTTTCGCGAGTTCAGAGATGTCTTTGCTTGGTCGTATGATGAAATGCTAGGCATTTACTCGAGCATAGTTGAACACGAAATTAAGATGTATCCAGATGTCAAACTGATATGACAACAGCTACGACAGGTACACCCCAAGAAAGCCGTTGCCATCAAGGCAGAAGTTGAAAAACTTCTCCATGCTGGTTTTATTTACTCGGTTCCTCTAACCGATTGGGTATCAAATATTGTTCCTATAATGAAAAAACAAGGAATGATTAGAGTGTGCGTCGATTATAGGGATGTAAATCAAGCTTGTCCGAAAGACAACTACCCTACACCCTTCATTGACCAGATAATTGATGAATGCGCCGGATGTGAAATCTTTTCATTTATGGATGGATTTTCCGGGTATAATCAAATTAACATCTGCCCACAGGACCAGTCAAAGACTCCATTTATTTGTCCGTGGAACACATTCGCATATCGCAAGCTACCCTTTGGTTTAAAGAACGCAGGGGCAAAATTTCAGAGGGCAATGAATTATGCCTTCCATGACATAAAGGACATCGTTCAACCATATCTCGACGATCTTTCAGCTCATTTGCTAAAATAGATGGATCATCCACAGCATTTGAGAGTGATATTTCTACGTTGCCGACACTACAAGATACGACTCAATCCACACAAATGTGTGTTTTGTGTCAGTTCTGGTTGTTTACTTGGCTTTGTGGTCTCAAAGGACAGGATTCGTCTCAACCCATGTAAGGTTCAGGCAATCATTGATTTGCCTCCACCTTCAAATTTGCTTCAGATTTAGAAACTCCAAGGGAAAGCAAACTTTCTGAGGAGGCTCATTCCAAATTACGCTGAACTTGCTAAAGGTTATACTCATCTATTGAAAAAAGAAGTAGCCTTCATCTAGGATCAGGTCGCGCAAGCTTCGTTTGATGCTTTAAAGGAATCCCTAATAAAAGCATCATTAATGTATGCTCCTGATTATCAAAAAGACTTTAACCTGTATCTAGCTGCAGCGGATATGACCATTGCAATGGTTTTAGTTCAAGAAGACAATGGAATTGAGCATCCTATATATTATTTGAGTAGAAACTTAAATGATACAGAAAGCAAGTACTCCTACGTTGAAAAGCTAGCTCTCGCAGCTGTTCAAGCGATACATAGATTTCGACACTATGTCCTCTTTCGAAAAACTACCATTTTGTTAGATTGCAACCCCATGACTTATATATTGTCGCAACAGTTGCTGGGGGGCAAATATTCAAAATGGATAGAAATTTTACAAGAGTTTGATTTGGAATTCATAAAATCCAAATCGAAGAAAGCCCTGGTTTTCGCACAGTTACTATGTGATCTCCCATCGTCGTCCAATGATGCAACATCAGAAGAAGCGATCGTGGACGAAACTTTGTTTCTGATATCTTCAAGCAATCCATGGTATGGAGACATAATAATCTATCTCCAAACCCAAACATATAGGTCTAATACCTCACGCTCGGAACAACAACGCATTCGTTACCAAGCAAAAAACTACATGATTGTCGGCGATACGCTTTACCGTCGTGGTGTCGATATAGTTCTGCGGAGGTGACTCACCCACAAGGAGGCCGAAAAAGTCCTGAATGATTGCCATTCAGGTGCATGTCGGGGGCATCAATATGGTTATGCTACGATGCAAAAGATTTTACGAGCAGGATACTTCTGGCCAACAATGTTCAAAGATTGCATAACCGCAGTTAGAAGTTTCCATGCCTATCAAATCTTCGATCACAAAACCAGAATACCACCCGCACCTCTGCAACCAGTAGTTGCTATTGGGCCATTCGCCAAATGGGGCATAGATTTCATGACATGTAACCCCACCTCGACCGGGGGGCATGGGTATATCATAGTCACAGTAGACTATTTTACCAAATGGGCCGAGGCGATGCCTACATTAAACAACAGCGGCGAAACAGCTGCCCTCTTCCTTTTCAATCATGTAGTCTCCAGATTCGGCGTTCCACAGGCCATAGTTACAGATCATGGATCGCATTTTCGCAATCACATGATGATTGAGTTGGCTGCTAAATTAGGACTTTCCCACGACAGCTCTACTCTGTATTATCCGCAAGCTAACATACAAGTTGAGGCAATGAACAAGGTCCTGAAGCACATTCTGCAAAGGATGATCGGAGTCCATAAACGGAGTTGGCACCTGATCCTGTACTCGGCCTTATGGGCATACCGAATGTCAGTGAGGAATGCAACCGACTTTACACCCTTTCAACTGGTGTATGGCCTGGAAGCAATCTTACCAGTTCAGTGCGAAATCTCATCCCTCAAGCTCGCAGTCAACCTTCTCCCTGGAACTTCAGAAGAGGAGGCTCATTTCTTGGAACTAATCCGATTGGATGAACCCCGTCGTGATGCCTCTTTGGCTAACGAAGCCCATAATAAATGAGTCAAGGCGCAATTCGAAAAGAATGTCAAACATTGTGTCTTCTCAGAAGGTGACCTGGTCTTACTTTATGACCAGGAGTCCAATAAGTTGGGAGAAGGTAAGTTCAAATCTTTATGGATGGGGCCCTATATTGTCAAGCGTGTACTAGAAAAAGGAGCCTACGAGTTAGTGGATTATGGTGGGATTCCACTGGCGCAAGTTTCAAAGGGGTATGTATTGGTCGGTCAACCAACAACATTGCTGAATACAACGCGTTGATAGAACTCCTCTCTGATGCCATTACGCATGGCATACGCCAACTAATCGTCAGGCTAGACTCACAACTCGTCATTCTACAACTCACCGGTATCTACTCCGTACGGAATCCAGATATCTATCACATGTTCCTAAGGGTCAAGATTTTGGAAAGGCAGTTTGATTCTATTTAATATCAGCATATTTCCAAAAACTTAAACACATTAACAGACTCATTGGAAAATTATGTGTTAGATAGACATTGGAAACATTTATAAAAGAAGCATTTCATCAATATTTGCATCAAGATCATGTAACTTAACCAAAATAAAGCTCTGAAAATCAATATATATATATATATATATATAACTATTTATGGTTCGTACATAATGTTCTATGATCAAGAAAAAATCGGTCAAATGACCCAAAACTCAAAATGCTAGGGGGCACCCTAGTCTAATGATGCTGGTGATAGCAAGTCACCGCTTGTGCAATCATGCGTAAAAGCCTAGTCCATCGACGTGGCACACCAGTAGTATGTCGCTGCAGCCTCAAAGGAAACTCGTCAGTCCTCACGTCCGGGATACCAAGAGTGAGACCCTCGACCTACTCCTGTAATGCTGCAAGAGTCTCAGCCACATCCAGGTCGCGAAGGATAGCCCTCCCCATAGCCTCTCCTGCTGGAGCGGCAGCTGGTGCTCTCAGGCGTACTGCTGGTCGCACTGGTCCGATATCTGCATGAGCACAAGAGTTTTTTATTAGCCTTGATAGAAGAAAACATAAGAACATTATAAAAACAATAAATAGGGATATGGTTAGAGAATTTACCTATAGCACCCCACTGCTCACCAGCCGGCAGCACCAAATCCAGGTCACCTCGGAAATCCATACTAGCATATGGACACTCAACATAAACCATCTCCTGACGGTTAAACCACTCGAAGAAGGTATCAGAGAAAGAAACCTGGGACTGACCAGCATGTCGGGCCATGAGGTCAACCCATCTCTGCATCCGTGGCTCAGTCGGTGGAGGTAAACCAAGTGAAATGTACTACGGCTGCATCAGTGGGATCTTTTCCAAGGCGAAAGTGGTCAAAATAGAACCATAGCCAAAATTCTTGGATCTTCCGCTTTTTACCTTGGTCAGTTGTTCTTTCATCACAGGGAGTACTGCGTCACACCAGTTGAACACCTTTGGTTCGAGGCATTCCAAGGCGTACTGCATATAGGACCTGTTAGCCACGTGAAGAGCCGCACTACTAGCTAGTCTAGCAAAAGTGAACAGAATAGTCCTCAAGGACCGGTCAGTGACATCTCGGGTGTTGATCTTGCCATCCCTACTTGGTTGAGATCCCTCTCTGCAGTACCGACGAATGTAATCTCTCACGGATTCGCCCCCACGGGCAAAACCTGATAATGAGAGAGGGGCACCACGCCTCGATAAACCGGTCAAAAAATAGATGTCCACGACAATCAAGGGGATGGATTTGCCTCTGATCTGGAACACCTGGTTGGTAGGATCCCATGCATCGAGGAAATATTGCAACAAGTTCATTTGTTGCCTCATGCTAGAGATGCGAAAAAACTTGAGCAGGCCACAGTTCCGCAGTGCAGTTACCATACTCGGATCATGTAAAGCAACCATGTCCTCTTCTTCATGCTCACATTCTCACCATGTAACAACCATTTTTCTCTGATGAATCTCTGCAAAACAAACAAGAGAAGAGTCAGGGTCTTGATTTGGCAAAAAACAGGCAAAAATTCCATGAGAAAACAGTGCAAAAGTTTCCTTTCTTGCGCCCATGGCACCCCAGCAATGTACTGGGTGAGATGCATACTGACTGGCCAATGGCCAGGCTAGTATGCATCATACCTTTCAATATAGGAAGGGTGCGATGGAGCTAGGGAAATTTTTTCAAACCCCAGGGGCTTAGAAAAACAGGGAAACATGCTCAGAATTCAAAAAGGGAGGAATGCAACTGAAGAGATCAGGTTTAGCTCTTACTTGGTCTAGACGACACCGAGAATCATCAATAGAATCTCCCAGAATCAACTAGTGAAAATCAAAGGGGGAAGGCACCTCCAAAGCTCCAACAAACCAAAGTTCAAATGAAATGGTAAAATGAGGGGTAAAAACCACTTTTAAATTACTTTTCACGTAATTCAAGCAAGGTATTAGTGTTTTAACTCATTTTTCAGGCATGTATTATTCATTTCTAATCGGTTTGATGAAGCAATTGAAGAGGCAGTACGACCATCGAAAGAACAATGTGTTAGCGGTGAAATCAAATAATCGATGACCATTGTCACGAGAAATTTTTATGTGAAGTTCAAGCTCGTTAAAAATTAAACCTAAGCAATGAGCAAATGTTCCCCCCAGAGTTTAAGCTCATTAAAAAATGAACCCATCTTCGGTAAATAACCATTGTGAATGCATTATCATCAGCTTTTGAGCCTTGGTCGTGTTCTCATCATCACCTCCACTTTGTTTTAGCCGATCATACGCCTCCATTTGACTGTTTACCCCTTTTTAGGAACAACTACAATGAGTGATTCTGTCAGCCATCCTTGTGACACTGCCGTGATTGGAAATTCCAAACCTTACCTGGAATCAGCTGCTACCCGAAATTATCACTTGTTCCTCAAAAAACGAGTCTCCTTTAAGCTCTTTTCATCTGACTTGTAAAATATGAAAAGATTGCCGAGCAGTTGGCCTCTCCGGCTCGTTAAAGCTACCAAGAGTGCTATCCCCACTCTAGATTTTAATATTTTTGGACCTGAGGGATTATTACACAAAAAGATCGAGCGCTTGTCTTGTTCGGCTCATTAAAACTATTGAAAATTCATCACTTTCATATTATTTTATACTTTTTTGGACTTAAGGGATTGCATGACGAAAAAGGATCACTGGAGTTTCCTTTCCGTCCCTTTTCAGACCCTCTAAAATTGAAAAAGGACCGAGTTGTCTTTGTCGTTAAACTCGTTAAAACCAATAGCGACAAACTTGTCCATGTAGACAAGAACGAGTTTCATTGTCGCTAGGCTGGTTAAAACATAGTGACGGGTTTGCCCGAAGGACAAATTATAGAACAAGCATATGTTATCCTCCTCAAGCTTGATAAAAATAAAGATGTACTGGTCAGCATTGAATGGGGATAAATTGGGAAGAAAACTTGAAGAAACTTTATTGGTAGCGAGTCGCTCTTGAACATGACACTTTCACTCCATCACCATGATTGAGTCGAGTTGGGTTATTCCGTTCACCGGTCATATTACCATTGGTCCACCGTACCATCCATCTTTGGGGTTAATGCTACCAATCCATTTCAGTGTCGCTGATATGTTCAAGAGAAGTCGATCAGAGAATTCACCAACCCATCTTGTGTCTCATCTGCTGCAATACTTTTACGCTTCATTCTTTCATGACCGCCACCCTGAACCCTGTATCATCAGATCATTTTCACCTCCAAAAGTCATTTGCTCCATTTCGTGTCATAGATGTGGGATTCATTGAGGCCCTCCTACAACGGGTCAGTTCTTGTCGACATCAGCTCATTATCCAAAGAAGTTGACCTAGGAACAACCCTTTCAGTACTTTGAAGCTTGCAAGCCTCAATGGCAAGTTTCTCACTTTCGGCGACAGGTTTACATCAATGGCCTTCGACCGAGAGATTTTGCGTGGTGTTCGATGCCAAATCCCATTTTCACACCAGGTGAATTGTACTGTCATACCTTGAGGGTCATCATCATTATTGGTGATTCCTCTCATGCCTGTTAATAGCTTACATCATTGGCTGGTAATCAGGTGATGTCTTTCCATGTTCGACTCTAGAACATTTTTCACATGGATCGAGTTGTACTTCGGGTGAAGATTGGATGATTTTGAAGACCCTAGATCTAGTTTCATTCATCTGGGCTACGATATATTCAGGAAAATAAAGACATCAAATTTACATCATTGCTGCACAGATGATCATCCGAATCAAAGGATGATGGCTCTATCAGAATCATCAGTCTGCCGCACAGATGGTTGTCTGTCCTATGTACATGAAAATGAATTTATAAAGCTGAGCACGGGAATGCCCACCTTAGCTAGATCATGAAAATGTTATGAAGATAATTTATTGTATTGTATTTTATTACAGGTCACCTTCCAGTTCGAAAAACTTCGGATCCTCATGATAAAGCATTTCACCCGACATCAAAAGATTAACGACCTCATGCTTTATGGGGCAACTGTTATAGACATTTTTGGGCACTGCAACCCCAATCATATATTTCCATAAACCAAGGGCTTCTGAGTCCCTAAAAGTGTTGTTTCATGCCCTAAAGGAACAAGGTCAGCTGATTACATCATCTCCCAAAAGTTCTGCACAGAAAACTGCTCAGAATTGGTCAAAACTGGACCATACAGGTTGCTCAGTGCTAAGGGTGCGATGCATCTCACCTACCTAGTGTAAAAGTTGCGATGCATGCTGGAAAGCCCTTTTGTAGGGTGCGATGGGCAAGAATGGACAAATGGAAAAGACAGTTTGCGAGGTGGATGATCATGGAATCTTCTAGAAACTTCTCCTGTGACACTTGCCTCTCTGAATTCGCCCAGGGATGAGTAATAAATCATCAATCTCCAAGTGGAATCAAGAAATATCAGAGAGAAGACACTAATCAAAATCCCAGAAGCTGACTCACCTCCCTGAAATCATCTATATATGGATCCCTCATCCCAGAGATCTAGAGGCTGGAATTTTGTATCTTGTAAGGAAGTGATGTCGGTTTCCTGGTGGAATATCATAGTGTTGGGTGATCTAAGCTTTTCATGAGGTGAAGAAGGGCTTTCATGTTGGGAGGATGATGCTAGGTCATATCAATGGGTTGTAATCCTCTCTTCTAATCTTTACATCAATAAAGCTATTCAAGTTTTCCTCCACATTCTTGTATGTCTGATAGTATATGCATTTGTGTGGTCAATAAATATCTGGTCCTATATTGTTTATGATTGTAGATCTCTGCACTTTGAAGGTATTATGCTGATTTGACTTTACAGGTACTCTTTGAAGCAGAGTGGTCAAGGGAGAAGCGGTAAAGACCTGTCGGTGAGGAGAAGGAACAAGCAAAGAACCGAGCGAGAGATCGAGGTTGGTATTCTTTGATCCTCTCCTATCTACTTCTCATAAAGGAAAACAAAAGTAACTTTAATTTGTTTGTTTCTAAGATATCTACCCGTCTTAGTGGGACTAGCAGCTCTGCATAGACACTGGATTTCTCGATAACAGTTAATTATATATAACCAATGTTAAGAAAGGAAAAGGTTATATATACGTGGTTAAGGGGTAACGAAGGTTAATGAGAGGATTTTAAAACTCCTGATAAGTATATATGGCTAGGAGTTAGCCTATGTTGATTAATAGGGGCCTTAACCATTGGAGGGTGAAGATTTTGACTTCTTAGAGTGTTAATTTCCTGGGATTGATGTGTTTATGGATTGTATACGATTACTGTGGGTGTAAGTGGGGGTAACCCTGCATCAGTTTCTCAGAGAATGAGCAACACTTTCAACAGGGGGTATGATGGCCCTCTAAATTAGACATAAATTAAGGCCCATGCCTATGAATTAAACATAAATTAAGGTCCATCTAACCATCCTTCAGCATATTAAACCTCTCTTCTTACATTAGATACTTATTTTTAACTTTAATTTATTCATTAGGAAGGTTTATGAATAATTGGATATTTCTGCCTAATATTATTTATTTTTGTGGAATATTATGAGAACATTGGGCAGATTATGAAGATTTGGAGGAGGAGATTATTTTGAGACTTGTTCCCTACTATAGGAGGATCAATAATAAATAATAAATCAATAAGATATTATGGAATTATGGCACAGATTGTGGAACTCCAATGATTGATAAAATCTAGGAATGTGTTCTCTCCCATTCAATGTAGATTCCTAGTATTGGGGACAAGATCCACTAATCAATGGATTTTGATGGGGAAATTTTTCTCCATTCATGGGGAATGATTCCTAATCATTTTGTATAAGTAACAAGTCGAATTTTCATGGCATAGATTATGGAACTCCAATGATTGAGAAAATCTAGGAATGTGTTCCCTGCCATTTAATGTAGATTCCTAGTATTGGGGACCAGATCCACTAATCAAGGGTTTTTGGTGGGGAAAGATTCCTCCATTCATGGGGAATGATTCCTAATCATTTTTTATAAGTACCAAGTCGAATTTTCCTCTTGATAGACATTTTCATTAGTGTTCTTATGGAGAGAACTCTTATTTCTATAGCTCCATTGTATTTTCTTGCAGGGATGTAATTGTATTGATCAAAATAATGAAGATTGGTGTCATGTTCAGCCTCTAAATATTGTTCTCCTCCATAGGTCTCTGATTTTCCTTGGTATTGGCCATCCCAGGAGCCTCAGATCCCTTTTGTATCATTTTCTTTCCTTCTTTTCACTGCTTATTCACATGCATCTCTAGTTTTTATTTCTGCATTTAGTATTAATGATTTCTTGTTGTAGGATTGAGTTAAATGGTTGATGTAAGTTCTTTTGAAAGATAAAAAGCATTATTTCATCCTTGGAAAATCTTTATAAGTTCATACTAATCATTGAGTTGCTTGGATTAGTCTTCTTATTCCCAAATCTAGATTTCTGGAACTCCTTTGTGGCAAAGAAGAGTAAATCTCTATTATAATTTAGAGCATGCTATCAAGCTTCAATTGAGTTGGTTCCACTTGAATTAGATAAAAAAAAATCCAAGTTCATAACAAAAATTACCAAATTGAATTTTCACTTGATTAGGTTAGGTATTTTTTAGGCTTACTAGCTCACTAGTTCTCGAATTTCTAGATTTTCGACTAGTAATATTGTTCTATTTTTTAGCATGGGTTGGCAGAGGTATTTTTGAGTGATTCCACTTGGAATGGGGCCCTAATACATCCTAGTTAATAATAAAATTTGTCCCATCCAATTTGGATTTGCTTTTCTTTGTCATTCGATGAAATATAGTAAATCTATACATCCTGTATTAAATCATTGTAGCATCGTGTAGGAAACCTTGTTTTGAGCCTAAATTGGGAAAAACCATCATTGAAGCTAGGATTAGGCCTCTACTTGAACTCCATGCCATCAAGACCATTTTAACCCTCTTACTCCACACTTAGGTCAACATTTTTCTTGTTTTCAAGAGTAGGATTTGATTTCCATTTCTTCTATCTTCAATCTTACATTAGATCTCATCAATGTTTTATATCATCGTACAAAGTTTTCCTCATGCATGAGGTAGATAGCTAGCTCATGAAATTTTGTTACCTTTAGATAATTGAAATTATTCTTATTTGCATGGTTTTTGGGTAAATGTCAATGTTTTATACAGTGCAGGGGTTTCAGGAGTACAGAGAGATTTCATAGTCAACAACCTCATCCCAACGTCATCCACTAATGGTCCTCCGTTTCTTTCATTAAACCCTCACTAATTTCATCATTTCACAAGGAAACTTCTCCAAAATTTTTGAGCAAATTCATCCATCTCCCAACTTTGGTTTTGAGTTCTGAAGTGGTCCTAGGCACTCCCTTGCCTCATTCCATCCACCAACCACCTTCCCTAAGCTTTCCATCACCTTCAACATCCATCCTTTTTCTTTCGGTTGTATCTTGTAGGTTTTTAGGGGATCCTGTAGGTTTTCAGGACATCCTGTAGAAAACCTTGTTTTGAGGCCGAATTGAGGAAAAAGCCTCTAGGAAGCTAGAAAAGGGTCCCTACTTGTATCCCAAGCCTTCTAACCATTCACCATCATCTCCAAGCCACCTGCCACATCACCAAAAGAGATTAGCATTCATAGTCTCACATGCAAAAAGATAAAAAGAAAAATAGATTTATTTTATTCATTTACATGCACAACAACAGAAGCTTTGACGGTTTTAATCTGCATGCTTAGGATAGTAGGATTGTATACATGTTAACCTAGCATTTTTTTGAAGCAAATACTCTTAGTAGTTAGTTAGAAAATGGTGTATTTTAGCATTTGATTTCAATCTCTTTACTTGTACTTTCTCTCATTCAATACGTTAAGCTTCCATTTCGAACATTTCATTTTCTGAAATTAGTTTAGGATTTGACTTTAGTACATGCACTCCATTACATCATGACAACAAAGGAAGGTGCACATATAGTGTCGATACCTCTTAAGTTTGTATGAACTCTGAGTTGATAAATAAACTCAGTAACCTTGGGAGTTGTTGCATTCTTGTTGCAATATTGAAGCTCACCACCAATCTATTGGCACTTCATTTTGGAGAACGACAAAATCAAGAGGTAGATTCAGGAGTTATTGTAGAAAGGTCACATTTGGCTGATTTCATTGCTCTATGGGAGCCTGATCGTGTTGGTACAAAAGAAGGATGGGAATTGGAGACTCTGTATTGACTATCAGACTCTGAACAAGATCACTGTCTAGAATAGGTACCTGATCTGGCAAATTGATAACCTTCTAGACCACCTCAAAGGGGGGAAATATTTCAGCAAGATTGACTTGAATTTCAGATATCACCAGGGACCGATCGAACCCTCCGGTGTGTGGATTATTTCCTTCAAATCCAAGGATGGAGTTTTCTATTATGCGTTTTGGGTTGAAAAATACTCTTGCAACCTTCAAGAGGCTGATGGATGAATTCTTGCAGCCATTCACCAACTCATTTGTAGTGATATACTTGGATGACATCTTGATCTTCAGCCAGATTTTTGTAGAGCACCTCCACAACATTTGACAAGTTCTCCAAACACTGCAACAACACAAGTTGTGTGCCAATTTGGAGAAATTCAATTTTTTCATGACCCAGGTTCAGTATCTGGGATACATTATTGATGAATGGGGTGTGCATGTTGATCTAGCCAAGATCCAAGTCATTCAGCATTGGCCAGCCCCAATCACTCTAACAGAGCTTCGTAGATTTCTATGTCTTTCCAATTTCTACTACAGATTCGTGTTGGGATTCTCTCATATCACTTGGCCCTTGAGTCAAGTCATTGAGGGATGAGCGAAAGAAAAATAATTTTGGTCTGAATCTCAACAGAATGCATTCACAAAGTTGAAACATTGGCTCTTCTCTATGCCAGTGCTCACATTACCAGACTTGCAACAATCATTTGAGATCAAGACAAATGCCTCTAACTATGCTATTGGGGCAATCCTTACTTAACACGGGCATCCAGTGGCATATCACAGTGAAACACTTTCAAACATAGTCCAGAAGTATCCCACTTATGACAAAGAGATGTATTCCATTGTGCAGGCTTGACGACAATGGAAGCATTACATTTTGGGGAAGAAAACGACCATCCACACAGACCATCGACCCCTATAGTTCATATAGACACAAGGGAAGTTGCAAAATGATTGCCATCAAAAGTGGTCCACATACTTGCAATAGTTCCATTTGAATATCAAGTATAAGATGGGAAACACCAATAATGTTGCAGACTGCCTTAGCCAACCACTGATCATGGAATTAACCACCGTGCTCAACTCTTATGGGAACGAGACTTTTGATTGGCCACTTCTCTACAAAAGTGACCCAAAATTCGTCCATGCACACTAGACACTCTTAGAGGGTCAACAAGTTCTAGATTTTCACCTCCAGGATGCCTTGTTATGGCACCTAGGACAACTTTGTGTTCCTTCAAGTGAGCGTGCCAAGATAATTTGGGAAGCACACTACAGTTAGGCCATAGGGCATTTCGGGGTTGAGAAAATTATGGCAATACTGCAAAAGTATTTCTATTGGTCGAATATTCGACAGGATGTCGGGAAGTACATCAGATCCTACACTTCCTGCACCATTTCCAAACTGACCATCAGGAAGCAAGGCCTCTATACTCCGCTGCCTACCCCTAGTCAACCTTGGGAATCCCTCTCCATGGATTACACGTCAAGCCTTCCTTCTACTAAGCATGGCAATGACTGTGTTTTTGTGGTCGTCGAAAGATTCTCAAAGATGGCCATTATGGCGGCCTGCAAGAACAATATCACAACAGAAGCCACTTATAAACTTTTCTTTGAACAAGTGTGGGTACACTTTGAGATCCCACACTCTATCATCTTAGATCAGGACAATAGGTTCCTCAGTACATTTTGGTTCAGTCTTTGGTTGACTCCACTTTGGTGGCTCCACTCCTTTTAAGGTACAAGTAAACTTTGACATTCCCATATTTGAGGGCCAAATAGATGCAGCCGCCATAGATAAATGGTTAAATCTACTAGAAGGATATTTTTTTATTCATGATCTTTTCCAGTGTGAAAATATTACTTTTTCTCTTCTCAAAGCTGCCCTCCATGTCAAGGACTGGTGGGAAACCTACTGTGAGAAAAAGGATGAAAGTACAGCCTCATTGTTTTCAGCCACACCCACTTGGAATTTGTTCTGATATTCCACCAAGGAGTAGTAGTACCCTATCAGGAGCTATAAGGATAAATAGAAAAAGTGGACAACGCTGTGGTGGGGAAGGGACCAAGATAGGCCGAAGTTTACCAATGTCTCGTACCCTTCGCATGAATTTGGGTATCAAGGATTCTGAGAAACATTTGGTACTCAAGTACCGTGGCTTCCTACACAGGTACATCCAGGATGAGACAGAGTTCCTCGACATCTCCTCGCTCAACATGGCATGCCAATACACTGTGAAGATCAAGCATAAGTTTAAATAGAACAAAACCATGAAGCCGAAGAAGGAAACATGAAAGTGTTCTGAGTTCCATAAGACCTCCGCTCACAACATAAGTGAGTGTTAGGCCAAGCAGTCACTAGTGGCTGAGCTGAAGGCTTTGGAAATAGATGCATGTTCCAACTCTTAATCATAACCCAACAAGGGGACTGAAAAAGGGAAGCAGATTATCGATGAAGAGGCTAGCGCCACCATTTCCATCAGAAAGATCCAGAAGGAGGAACCCGAAGATCCAGAGGAGGAGGAGTGCTTCTTCCACTCCCAGATGTTTGTAAAGGGTTCACCGCTATAGTTCATTATTGATAGCGGGAGCCAAAAGAAACTCATTTTGGAAGAGGTTGTGAAGCGGTTAGGATTACTGACCACAACACACCCACAACTATACATGATGGGGTGGCTTCACCAAGTACGGGATCTTCGTGTGAACCAGAAGTGCTGCCTTCCATAGAGAATAAAGCCCTTCACGGATGAGGTATTATGTGATTTTTCTCCCCTTGATGTTTGTGATGTATTACTAGGACAACCATACTTTTGGAAGCGACATGATGTGTATGAGTCAAGGCCATGTGCTCTTACTGTTACTTTGGGAAATAAATTGTACAAGATACCGAAGGTAGCACCGCCTATTTCCATCTCTTTGGTTATTGCAAAATAACGTAGTAGGCTCATTTCCAAAACCGGGAAATTTGTTTTCCTGATGATATGCCCTAAGGGAAAGAATAAGACGATGGCCATGACCTTTAGGAAGGGCCCCTTTGCAAGACAACAATAGATGGACAAGGTCGTGGAGGAGTACAAGGAAATCTTCACCTCCCCCGCAGGGGTGCCTCTGCATTGTCAGGTCGAGCAATCCATTGATCTAACCCTGGGTCCACTATTACCCAATGGACTGATCTATTGGTGCTCCCTTTTGGAGAATGATGAAATCAAGATCCAAATTCAGCAGTTGCTGCAGAAAGGTCACAATTGGCCAAGTTCATCGCCTTGTGGGAGCCTAATCGTGTTGCTATAGAAGAAGGATGGGACTTGGAGACTTTGTATTAACTATCAGATGCTAAAAAATACCACTATCCAGAATAGGTACCTGATCTCGCGGATTGATGACCTTCTGGACCAACTCAAGGGAGGGAAATATTTCAGCAAGATCAACTTGAAGTATGGATATCACAAGGTATCGGTCAAGCTCTTCGATGTGTGGAATACTGCCTTCAAAGCCAAGGAGGGATTTTTCAAATGGTTGGTTATGCCTTTCAGGTTGATGAATGCTCCTTTAACCTTTGATGAGGTTGATAGATGACATATTGTGGCCATTCACCAACTCATTCGTAGTGGTATAATTGGATGACATCTTGATCTTTAGCTAGAGTTGGGAAGAGCACCTCGACCACATTTGATAGGGTCGCCAAACACTACGAAAACACAAGTTGTGTGCCAATTTGGAGAAATTCACTTTTGGCATCACCCAGGTATAGTATCTGAGATAGCTTATTGATGAACAGGGGGTGCATGTGGATCCAACCAAGATTCAAGTCATTCGGTATTGGCCAACCCCAACCACTCTGATAGAGCTCCATATCTTTCTGGGTCTTGCCAATTTCTACACTAGGTTTGTGTTGGGATTCTCTCATATCACTTGGCCCTTGAGTCAAGTCACCAAGGGAGGAGTGAAAGAAAAATTCTTTTGGTCTGAATATCAACAAAATGAATTCGCACAGTTGAAGCATTGCCTCTGCTTTGCACCAGTGCTCACATTACCAGACTTGCAACAACCATTTGAGATCAACACAGATGCCTCTGATTATGCTATTGGGGCAATCCTTACTCAACAAGGGAATCTAGTGGAATATCATAGTGAGACACTTTCAGACACATTCAGGAAGTATCCCACTTATTTCAAAGATATGTATGCGATTGTGCAGGGCTACCGACAATGGAAGCATTAAATTTTGGGGAAGGAAATGGTTATCCAAACAGACCACCGACCCCTACAATTCATACAGATGCAAGGGAAATTGCAGAATGATCGCATCAGAAGTGGTCCAAATACCTGCAACAGTTCCATTTGAATATCAAGTTTAAGAAGGGCAACAACAATAATGTTGCACATTGCCTCAGTTGACCACTGATCATGGCGTTAACCACCGTTCTCAACTCGTGTGGGCATGAGACTTCTAATTGGCCACTCCTCTACAAAAGCGACCTAGAATTTGACCACATATACCAAACACTCTTGGAAGGTTAGCAAGTCCCAGATTTTTACCTCTACGATGCCCTCTTATGCCACTTGGGACACCTTTGTGTTCCTTCAATCGAGCATGCCAAGATGATTTGGGAAGCACACTACAATCAGTCTGCTGGGCATTTTGGGGTCATCAAAATAATGGCAGTACTACAAAAGTATTTCTATTGGCGAAATCTTCGATAGGATGGCAGGAAGTACATCAGATCCTGCACTGCCCGCGCCATTTCCAAAATCACCATCAAGAATCAAGGCCTCTATACTTCGTTCCCTACCCGTAGTCAACCTTGGGAATACATTTCTGTGGTTTACATGTCGATCCTTCCTTCTACTAAGCATGGGAATGATTGTGTTTTTGTGGTCGTTGACAGATTCTCGAATATGGCCATTATGGTGGCCTACAAGATGAATATCATAGCAGAAGCCACTTATAAACTCTTCTTTAACGAGTTTGGGTACACTTTGGGATCCCACAGTCTATCATCTGATATCAGGACAACATGTTCCTCAGTACATTTTGGTCCAATCTCTGGTCGATGCTGTACACCAAGCTCACTAAGTCCACAACTTTCCATCCCCAAATTGATGGCCAGAGAAAGGTCATCAACATGATGGTCATACACATTCTACACATGTACAACTCAAAGCATCCACGCACATGGGATGAGAGCCTCCACTATGTCCATCACAACTATAACCGGGCTCTCCACAACTCGACTAGCCACAACCCTTTTCAGGTGTCCTTGGGATTCCGGCCACTATGTCCCATTGATGTGGCAATACAATTTGCAACTACTTAGGTAGATTCAAATTATGTTTAGTCTGAAGTTGATAAGGAAAACAACGTCATTGATCACATCCAACATATCTACCAGCATTTCCACGACATTATGGAGAAATCAAATGCCAATTACAAGCAGTGACATGATACAACATTGGGTGGCACACAAGTTTCTGGTAGGCAACAAAGTTTAGTTGCATTTGCAGAAGGAACACCTTACCAGAGCCTATTGGAAACTTATATAACCTCGATATGGTCCAGAAACCATTACCAAGGCCATGGGAGATAATGCATTTGAGTTCAACATTACCCAATTCCTTGGCCAACATCTAGTGTTCAATGTGGTTTGCCTTCAACCATAGTTCCCATCACTGCTAGACACATTAGACATTGTAGAAGATCTCACACCTACAGAGTTAAATCCAGATTACATGGAACAAGACACAACTAATTAGATCATGGACACATAGATCAAGAAAACCTGACATCAAAGGATCCAACTGCCGAGCAGTAAAAATGGTCTTTTTCACCTCTATTTACCCTACATTAATTGTCAATCCAGGCATGATTTGCTATCTCAAAGAGTGTACTCAATATGAGGTGGTCATTTTTCAGAGTAATGCTAGTAGTATAGTGATTTCAATACAAGAGTAAATGGATGCTTGAAATAAAATCTACTTTCAAAAAGAAACTTTTAGCACTCTGAGATCTAAATCATTCACTTAGAAAACTACAACAACTTATCAGTCAAGGGTGTAGTAGTAATAACTCATCCCTTTGTAAACTGATGTAATTGAGAAGCAAATTAAGGAAAAGATCATCAACCTGGGAACTAGACAACAACTGTCAATATTCACTACAGTTTCAGATCGTTTGTGCACACTAAAGCAATGATAATTCAAATGGCAGGAAATGGAACAATGACTAATCTATTTAACTCAATTGAACAACAAAGCTTTAACCTACGAAAATGGAACAGTAATTGCAATCTTCACTCAGAAATGATTTAAACAACAAACGGAAACAGGACAACAAATTAAAGGAATCTATGAAATATTGAACAACAACTTAAACCAAATGTAAATGCACAACAAACTAAACCAAATGTAAATGCACAACAACACTTTATGTGAAAGGAACAATAATCTAAGTTTCGGCATAACAATAGTTAATCCCAGTTATGAAGAGACAACAATTGTAATCACGGTGGAACAATAGTTCCAATGAACAACAATCACATTTGGAAGTAAACTGTAGATAAATAGACAGTGATACCGATTTATAAATATGCAACACTGTTACTCTGTAATCGAACAACAATGGTAATATGTTAAGGAACAACAATGTTATATGATAATATCAGTTTGTCAAAGGAACAACAATACGATATAACTTCAGAACAAGTAGCATAACATTCCTGTGCAGAGAATAACCTTACTATTCGAATGGGAATTGAAATATAATAGAGCTAATACATGAAATAAGGAACAACAGATTACTGAGCAAAATAGATAAGAGAAAGCAAACCACACACGACTTGAAATCAAGAATTAATGGTACAGGAAGAAAGTGATCCACCAGGGCCAAGCCCTTAGCCTCCAGGGATGCACTGCTTATAATTACTCCAGAATTAGAGATGGAACGACAACATGATTTATATATTAAGCATCAAAATAGAGTTATAGAAAATCGCTCTTTTAGAGAGAGTCGATGATCAAAGTTTCAAGTACAATAGTTAATTTCATAAAAACAACAATATTCCTCCTTTGGGCTAGCAATGCTGCCCCTTCTTATAGCAGCCGAGTGGAGATATCAACGATACAGAGAATCGTTAAGGTAGCGATCCCTCAGGATCAAAGGATCCTGAGGGATTCGCCATACTGTTAGCTCCCAATTATCTTCTCGTTCTCTTGCGCTAATTTGGTATCTCCTCTTCCTTTTCTTGGTTTGTACGCTCCAGTCTGGATCTTCTTTTTTGGATGCGGTTCCCTGTCAAAGGGACAACAGTCGATGTCATCTTGTTGTTTCCTTCGGATTGGTGATTTTCCATTTTCCCCTTTTTCTGTATAGAAAAGGGTAATTATTATTCTTCTTCGTTGCTCACAAATCTTCTAGATTTTATCATAATCTCTCATCATATACCTAGTTCATAATGTGAAGAGGTTACAAATTTTAAAGAAAAGATGACAAAATAAGTGATAATAACATACCTTCTCTAGTGCTCAACACACCCCCCTGCTTACCCTTTTTCATGCCCTCATGAAAACATTGTAATTGACATGCAAGGCAGTGAGGGAATAGGCTGGAGAAGGGATCTCATGAGGTGGTCTACAACCATGATGCCTAGCTAGGTGTTCAAAAAGATGTCCTGTCTGACCTTCAGGCATTTCATATAAGGCTTGGTATCCTAGTGCAGGGTGCCAAATGACCGGACTTCGAAACCTACAACCTAACCAAGATGGGTCTTCTCTCAAAATAAGGTCACCATAGAGACCCAAGCGGTTAGCAGCTAGCTTAAAGTTCTCATAATTAAACGGTTCCCTGTTTTGGATGTTCAGATTAGAAGTCTGATATTGGAATTTGGCAGCTGCAATGGCAAGGTCTTTGATGGCAAAGAAGTATTCTATCCCTTTCCGATTGATTGCTGTGTGAATAGGTCCCAATGCCTCAATCACGCCTGGAGTTCTCATTAGGTTCCTATGTTTATTCCATAACTGTAGTGGGTCTCTAGGTTCAGCTCTCACCCATAAGTCTAATCCATTTTCTTGTCTTTGAAAGGCATTGTAGGCTTTAAGCCACTTTATTTGATTAACACCAAAAGAAATAAATGCCTGCAGTTGGACATCACCCACGAAAGGGCTAGGATTCTGCTCTGTTTCTCCATCTAATACAAGATTGTGCAAATAAAATTCACATAATAATCTCTGAACCTTCACCCCATAATGCTTACAATAGTTTATGAAGTCATCAATGGTTTTTATTTCTATAGGCACTCCTACTTTAACAGCTTTAATTTTCAATTGTAAATATCTTTCCATTAAAAACAAAGCATAGTTCCTAGCAGGTGCTCTACATGCTAGCACGTCAGTATATAGAGAGCATAAGGTATCCATTTGTTTGATGACTATGTCTAGTTAGATTTTAAGCTTCTGTGGTTGTTTCTTGGAGTAGCATGATCTGGATTATCCACAATATCATGTTCAATCTGTCGACGTTTCAAACCCCAAAGGGGGTCCATCATTAGGACTATGTCTAGTCTATGAGTTACCTTTGTGACTCCTTCTTCTACTTTTCGCCATCCTTCAAAGGCCCGAGTTTCTGATGCATTAATGTCTTTCAGCTGCTGTTGCAATTTCTCGTATTTTTCTCGAGGGATAGTCTGCTCTATGAGTTTCTCTATTGTTTGTTGGGCCTGTGCCAAATCTTTTCGCAGAGTTGCTGTCCTTGGGTCCTTTTCCAACATAATAGTTGTAGGTGGGAGATCTACTTGGGTTTTCTTATCACAGCGTCTCATCTTTACGGTCCGAGTTTCCTTAGAGGATGGTGCCTCTGTCTGGATTGCCTTATTACATGCCGATACATTCTCTGTTTGTACTTCGACATGGGCAACAGCCAGATGTTGTGCCTTTCAGTTTTGAATGGTAGGATGGACTTGAGTCCTCTTAATATTTTTCTTAAGGGGTTTCGCCGAGGCAGTTGCATGCTTTACCACAGAGGTCCTTTTTGCTTTCTTCCCCATTTTCAAAACCCTTATTTGTTGTCGAAGTTGCGTGATCATGTTAAGCAGTCTTTGTTGTTCCTTTCATAATCTTTTAATTTCCTCTGTTTTCTTGGAAGGAACAGCCGTTTGTTTACTCGGGCCTGGGCTTTGTACCTCCAATATTGTATCTTCGCCTTGACCAATTTCCTGATTTTCTTCTTGGGGTGCTTCTTCAGTGTTCTGCTGATCAGGTTGTTTAGGGGTAGAAACCCTAGCTTGTTCTACTGTCTCCTGGGTAACTTCTTCTTCTACCCCTTCTTCTTCATGGAATTCCTCTGGTGTATTCTGACTAGGAACAGATTGTTCCTCTCCTTCATCTTTGTCACTTTCCTCTCTAGATACACTCTCATCATGGGCAGAGTGATCCTCTTCTTCCTCTTCCTCGTCACACAGTACTTTTATCATGAACAGAGTGCTCCTGCGGTCCTTCTTCGGTGTGGAGGTTAAGTGGGCTGAGAGGTTGAGCATATTCACCCATATTGGCCAGAATCTGGGCCAATTCATCTTCTTGCAGCGGGTTTTGCAGTGGACTTCCACTGCGTTGCTCTGTTTCCTCTTCCTCTTGACCAGATTGGTCAGTCTCTTCCTCTGGTTCTCCATCATCTTCTTCCAATTCTTTTTCATTCTCCTCTCCTTCCAATTGTGGGGGTTGCTCGTCTCCTGAATCATCTATTTCCACCGGTTGATTGATGTTCCCATGGGAATTTTCCAGCCTCCCTCTGATCCTTTCCAATCTAACAGATTTTCTTCGTTTCAGTGGTTTGTTCGATGTACTGGCAACATGTTTTCATTTTGGGGCTGGCAAAGCTAGTCCCCCATCTATCGTGAAAATCAGTTCTTCCCAACTACTTTGCTGTTGATCAAGACTGTAGCTAACTATCAGTCGTATTAACTCATGGTGGCTTACTACTAACTCTACATGGCGATATTTCTTCATGCTTTGGGAAACATCATGTAATATAGAATTTAAAAATGGAGGCAAATTCACAGCACATTTTTGCTTTAACACAGCTAAAAGTTAAAGGTGGCGTGGTCTTACCACGTCTTTCCTGCCCTCATAAGTGATGTAGCTCTGGATAATTCTTGCCAACTCTGCCCACAGCTCTCCCAAGGATACTGGTAAAACTCCCTTTCCTCTTACAGTTAGGTTCTAGCGTTCATCCTAGATTATTTTTATGGCATCTCGCAGTCTCACCTTTTTCAGAGTCCACACAGGTCCAGTGGCTGGAAGTCTCGAAACCTCTACAATTATGTTGTCAGTGACTGCTATCTGTGAGTGATGTTCTTGCAAGTTCTACAAAAATTGAATTGCCACCGTCTCGTTGGATTTTTGTAGATGGTTGAGATAAACTATCCATCCTGCCCTTGCTAGGATCTCTCATACAGCATCAGAGACCATCAACACTTGTGGTTTTTTGTGAATTGATCTTCTTCCCATGCTTAGCACACTATAAAAAAAACATAGAGATGGCAATGGAACAACAGGTTGTTCAAACTACTAGCAAACACAGAGAGGATGACGAAATAGCAAGCTATTCGAATTTCGAATTTACTGCTAATTGTTGCAGAGCAAAACACGAAAATAGCTTCGGAACAGCAAGCCATGCAAATTGGGGAAAAAAATACCGTTAAGCTTTGCTATTCCCGAGTCATAATTCTTCGAATGATAAGCTGACACGTATGCCAGCAAATTATGAGGTCACCTTCTCCCCCCCCTGCAATGTGATAGGCCATCCTCGACTGTCAAATGAAGGAGAAATGTGCTGAACTACCATAGTATAGAGTCATAAAGGAACAACGTATACAGAAATTCCATGTTTACAATGACGAGCAAATTGCCAAAATCGAGGTGTATAATAGAATCACTTAATAAATAAGAAAATGCTGTGATATGATGCGAGAATTGGAGGATAGGATAGCTGACGTGCATAAAAGGTCCTATGCGATCATTATTGACTTTTTCATCATAATTGATTGTAATAGATTTTCATGTATTAAAGGTTCGGAGGGGTTATACACATAATCTCATTTGAACCATTTATAAAGATATAAGAAGAAGGGTTTTATAATTGCAATTGGTGTATAAGAAATATGACTTCAATACTATCAACAGAGCTCTGTTGCCCACAGGTGTCCATAACCTTGACATAGTTGTTTATTTCACCCATGGAACCATAATCCTTTGTGTATGCCTAGGAAAGTGCTGTGCAATGTTAGAATGGAGGCCATTATGCTGGCTTGGTAACTAGATAAATCATAATGCCATTCACCAAGAAGGAGTGAAAGGTAGACAGGCCGGCTCGTGATGAGATCTCCTGTTCCAAGGAATTTTTTATTTTTTCCTGATGTGCCTCTTGGATCATATCCCTGGTGTGGTGGCCATAATGCGAATGCCACTTCACTTTCTTCCTTATGATCATGGTAGGCTGGCTCTTGATGAGACCCCCTATCCTTCATTTGACAAACAATGTTAGCAATCATATAAACATTTTTTTTCTTTTTCTTTTATATAGCACTTTTCCTATTTATATACAAAGGGTGGTTCAACACTCCTTAAGAGTAGGGATGGTGGAAGAAGTCTTAACGTCTCAATAGAAAAATATGCTCTTTATTCTTATTCATTAATAATGATCCAAGAGAATTATGGGGATTTAGGAAGAACCATCATGATAAGAATAATCAATCATATCAGTATTAGTAGAATAATGACAGCAAGGTAATCAATAGTTGTGTCATTTCCTCTCTTTTCTTATCAATTGAAAGCAATTTCTTGTAAAGATAACGATTTTTATGTAATTTGCTGATTTCAGTATCCTCTAGTTTTTGTATTCGTTGCATGAATGTATAGCTATGCTTTAAATGAGCATGACTCAAAAAATGATCTAAATGGTAAAACACACAGAAGAAAATGCACTCTAAAAATGTTGTTCCCAAGATAGAATAGCTACTGTACAAAAAAACACAAGAAAAAGGAAAAAAATATGCTCGAAATTATTGTTCATTGAAAGGAACAATAGTTGTCCCTTAATTGGAACAGCAAAAGAAAACAAGCGCAAACAAAAAAATGCAAAAATGTTGTTCCTTCAGAAAGGAAGAATGAAAAAATAAAAGTGTTGTTCCTTCGGAAAGGAACAACAGAAAAATGAAAGTGTTGTTTCTTCGGAAAGGAACAACGGAAAATGAAAGTTCTATTCCTTTGGAAAGGAAAAACAGAAAATGAAAGTGTTGTTCCTTTGGAAAGGAACAACAGAAAATGAAAGTGTTGTTCCTTATGAAAGGAATGATAGAAACGCAGAAGTGTTGTTCCTTTAGAAAGGAACATCAAAAATGCGAAAGTGCTATTCCTTCGGAAAGGAACAGCAAAAAAATGCGGAAGTGTTGTTTTTTTGGAAAGGAACAGAAAAACGTAAAAGTGTTGTTCCTTTGAAAAGGAACAACAAAACGGTGGAAGTGCTGTTCCTTCGGAAAGGAACAACAAAACGACAGACTATTGTTCCTTCGGAAAGGAACAACAGATGCAAAAAATGTTGTTCCTTCGGAAAGGAACGACAAATGGCGAAAATGTTGTTCCTTCGGAAAGGAACAGCAGAATGCAAAAGTGTTGTTCCTTCATAAAGGAACAACAAAACAGTGGAACTGTTGTTCCTTCAAAAAGGAACAACAAAGCAGTGAGAATGCTGAGCCTTCGGAAAGGAACAACAAAATGCAAAAATTGCAGAAATACAGAAATATGTACAGAAAAACAAAACAAAAGAATTATGTACAAAATTTAAAGGCAATCAAATTACTTAATGAACCAAAGGTGAGGAAGAATTCACTTCCTCGACCAGAATTTGCATGTTGGAGTCTTCCCAGAGTTGCTGGTTGAAGGATTCCCAAGTGAGTGGTTTGCGGTACAATCGAACTCGGTGGCCGTTTGCCTTAATGGTATGTCCAGATCCATCGATGGTGGTTAAGGTAATGGTGCTATTATCATGTACCTTCTAGATTTTGTATGGTCCCAGCCAGCGAGTTTGAAGTTTCCCCGGAAAATCCTGAAACCTGGAATCGTATAGGAGTGCCCAATCTCCTTCGTGAAAGACTTTCTTTTTGATGAGGGTGTCGTACCATTTGGCTCTCTGTTGTTGGATTAATGTAGTATGTTGAAGAGTAGAGAGCCTAATTTCATCCAGCTTGTTGATCTGCTGTAGTCTATTAATCTGGGCCTCGTTTAAATCTAGACCAACTTCTTGTGTTGTTCTCAAGGTTTGTATTTCGAATTCTATTGGAAAGACGGGTTCCTTTCTAAATACTAGCTGATATGGTGAATATCTAGTAGTGCTTCTCCATGTTTTTCTATATGCCCACAAGGCTTCCGGCAATCTTGTGGCCCAATCACGTCTGTGTGATGCAATGGTTTTTGTCAATATCGCTTCTATTACCTTATTCGTGCTTTCTACTTGGCCATTCACCTGTGGGTGGTATGGAGTAGTAATTTTATGCTGAATATGATAGTTTTTTAGTGTTGCAGCAATTTTATTACCAGCAAACTGTGGTCCTCCATCCGTGATTATGTCTCTTGGGAGGCCATATCGCACAAATATGTGGAACAGGAACTAAATAACGGAATCCTTTGTAGCTCTTGGCAATGCCTCTGCTTCAACCCATTTGGTGACATATTCTGTTGCTACCAAAATTTATGTTTTCTAGTTTGATGATGGGTTGATTAGACCAACAAAATCAAGCGCCCATCGTTCGAATGGTTCAATGACTAGATGTGGGTTCAGGGGCATTTCGTTGGACTGTCCAGGGCGTCCTGCTCTTTGGCAGCTGTCACAAGCTTGAACAAACTTCTTTGCATATTTGAAGATTGTGGGCCAATAATACCCTGTTTGCAGAACTTTGTGACCAGTTCTTCAATATGAAAAATGTCTACCACATGGTCCGTTGTGACAGGCTTTCAAAATGTCAAAAATTTCATCTTCACAGATGCATCTTCTGATGTGCATATCCACCCCTGTATGGAATAGGTAGCCCCCAATCCAAGCAAATCGGGTACTACGCTGGACAATCTGCTTTCGTTCGTTGGGAGTCAAATGTTTTGGTAACTTTCCTACTGCTAAATAATTCGCAACATCAGCATACCAGGGTTTTTTGATAGTAACAACGAACAAATGTTCATCTGGAAATTGATCTTCGACCGCTGTTGCGCCCACTGATTTTGGCATTCATGAGAGAAAGTCAGCTACATGATTTTCTTTTCCAGGTCGGTCTTTTATTGTGATATCAAATTCCTAAAATAAAATCAGCCATCTGGTTACTCTACTGTTTGTGATTGGTTTATTTTCTAAATATTTTATGGCAGAGTGATCTGTATATAAAACAACAGGATATCCAGTAATATAATGCCTAAATTTATTTATAGCATGAATCACAACTAAAAATTCTTTTTCAGTAACGATATAGTTCAACTCAGCAGGAGACAAATTCTTGCTAATATAATAAATTGCATACGGTTTTTTGTCTTCTTCCTACCCAAGGACTTCTCCAATAATTGTATTTGAAGCATCTGATGAAATTTGGAATGGCAGGTCCCAATTTGGACCTCTGAGTACTGGGGCTGTTGACACAAGCTTTTTCAGATCCTCAAAAGCACAGTCACATTTATCTGTCCAAACAAAGTCAACATTTCCTGTCAATGCATATAAAGGTGCAGCAATGTGAGAAAAATGTTCTAGAAATATTCTATAATAACCAAAAAATCCAAGAAAACTGCGTACCTTTGTCCATGTGGTAGGAGTAGGTATTAACAAGATTATCTGAATTTTTGCCGGATCTACCTGTATTCTAGTTGCTAAGATATAATGACCTAGGATGAGTCCTTCAGTCATCATCATATAGCATTTTTCATGGCTCAAGCAGAGCCTGGTGGCAATGCATCATTGCAACATCCTTTCCAGTGTGTCTAATGCTGGGTTGAAATCATCTCCGTATGGTGTAAAATCATAAATATATACTTCGAGCCCTTCATTTATTAAATATGAAAAGATGCTGAGGATAGCCCTTTGAAATGTGGTAGGGGCATTGCATAGGCCAAAGGGTAAAACTCTGTAGGCAAATGTTCCCCAAGGATAGGTAAAAGTAGTTTTGTCTTGGTCTTCAGGGGCAATCTGAATCTGATTGTATCCACTAAAGCCATCCAGGAAAGAAAAGAGTTTCTTTCCTGCTAAAGTATCTAATACCTGGTCAATGAATGGAAGGGGAAAGTGGTCTTTTTGTGTTGCTTTATTTAGTTCTCTGTAATCTACACAAATCCTTCACTTTCTATTCTTCTTTGGCACCACTACAAGCGGAAAGACCCATTTGCTATCGGAGATAGGATAAATAAAGTTTACATCTAAAAGTTTTTGCAGTTCATCTTTCACAATGTCTTTTAGAAGAGGGTTAAGTTTCCTTGGGGTTGGTTAATAGGTCTTGCATTCTTTTCTGTGTAAATGTGGTGTGTACATAACTCGGGATCGATTCCTTTCATGTCCGGATAATCCCATTCAAATGCTTCCTTGTATTTTCTTAGCAGTTGGATTAGCTTCTCTTCTTGCTCGGGAGTCAGGTTGCTATTAATGTTTAATGTTTTTCCTGGCTCAATCTCTACAGTTTTGCTATTTGACACAGAGGCAGTAGGTATTGTTTGATCATGAGTGTCTTTGAGAGGATCTTCTTCTAATTCATTATCAAATGCTACCTCTATCATGTGACATTGTATGTGGGATCTGGATTTAGCATGGTTAATAAAGTTGTTAATAACATCATCCTCTGTTTGATCTTTGAAATTGAGGGCATCTTCTATGGTTATTGGGGATCTAATGTTTTCAGTGAGGTATGATATAGGATGTTTGTTAGTTTTTATTATCGTGACACTTGGCTGGGCGGGAGGGTATAGGGCTAGATTCTTGATGTTACTCCCTCTAGTTATGGTCATGCTGCCTTGTCGGTAGCCAATATAAGCATCAACGGTTGCAAGCCAAGGTCTGCCCAAAATCAATGGATGTCCATCAAGTCAGCTTTTGGGGTTTGTTATCAAAAGTTGGTAGGATATTCCTAGGAATCAACGGATACCATGAAATCATGTAGTGTCCCTTCTGGCCTAACCACTAATCGGTCAACTAGTTCTAATAAAGTGGAAGTTGGTTCTTTTGATGTAATGCCCAGTTTTTTACAAGTGGCGGTTGTCAAAATATTAATTGCAGCCCCTAAATCAACTAAGGCATTTGAAAAGGTTTGTCCATTGATTTGTACTGTTACTATTGGATTTCCTAGGTCTTCATACTTAATAGGTGGTTCTCTTCCTGATAACAGGTTAGATAAGGTGGTTCTCCTTCTTGGTTTTTTTATACATAGCTCTTTGATAGTCTTTGCATATATGGGGATGTCTTGGATGGCTTGGAGGAGTGTTTTATGTACAAATTCTTAAGCTCTCCCAGAATATCAAAATCAGGATGTTCTATAGGGTGCGGTATGATTAATCATTCTGGGAATGGGGGAGAAGATGTGGTTGTTTGATTATGACTCTGTTGTCTGAACACATCTTCTTCTTGTGATGGTTTTTCTACAGGTAACTGATTTTCAACTTGAACAGTTTTATCTCCCTCTATTTCTATAATGCGCCCAGACCTTAATTGAAGGTCATTGCACTCCCTTAGATCGGTTTCTAGTTCTGGTGTTTCAATTATTTGAATAGATTGAACCAGTTTGTTATTTGGGTTTGGGTTGGGTTGGGTTGGGAGTTGCGGTCTTAAATTAGACTGGGGGTTTTGTTGTAGTGCTAACAATGTAGGTTGAGGGAGTGGAATGGTTCCTACTGGCTGATTCATCTGTCTTTGCCAGTTTTTCTGCCAAGCTTGACTCTATGAAGTAGAAGGGGACCATTGTGTTGGATATGCATTATTTTGCTAGTATGGTGGAGCACAGGGAAAATTTGGCTAATTAGATTGGCTTGTTTGATTCAGCCATTGAGAGGATGAAGGAAATGGTTGTTGTGACCAATTTGGGAAGGGGGGTTGATTTTGCCACATTGTATTATATTGCTGAGCATGATATTGCGGAGGCTAAAAAGAAGAAGCTGGATCGGGCAACATACCTGATTGTTGCGGCTACCATTGATGGCGTTGATTAAGTAGGTACACCGGTTCTGGTTCTTCTTCTGCTTCTTTGTATACTTCTTTCAGATCAGGAAGTGAGGGACAACTCTCTGTAGAGTGGTATTTTGTACAAATGGCGCAAACTTGAACTGCATCTAATGGGCACTCTTTGTGGCTGTGTTTCTTTCTGCATCTGGGACAGAAGATTGCCAAATTTTGCTCTGCCTCTGCTTGTTTCTGCTTTGCTTGCATAATATCGAGCTGTGTTGTCAGAGTCCCCAATATATCAGTTTTGAAATTCTCTAATAAATTTCCAATTTCTGTGCGAGTTACTCCTTCTGCAGAGATCTTGTTGTCCCTTGTAAACCTGTCATGTTCTGCTAGTTTTAATCTTGTGCTGCCTCTCGAACTCCTGATACATAAATCAATAATGTCAGCAAAATTTTCTTGATAAATATCTCCTTTTCCCATAATGTTTAGTGTTTCAATCCATTGTTCCTTCATTCCTTTAATTAATGTTGTTTTTAATACATTATCAGGTAAGGGTAATGATGCATAAGGAGATCTTTGAAGATTATACTGAAAACGTTCAACATACTCCTCTAATGTTTCATTAGGTCTAGCTACCATCTGAAATATTTCATCTTTTAACTCTCTAGACCTACAATAATCCTGATATTTTTTTAGAAAATCACTTTTCATTTGATCCCAGTTATTTATAACACCTCCACCCAACCCCATAAACCATCTTAAAGCATCCCCTTTTAATGTAGAGGGAAATAATTTCAGCTTTTGGGGATTGGTGGTATAGTCATATCCTCTGCACAACACATCAAATTCAAATAAAAATGCATCCAGATCTTCTGATGTAAGGCCATGAAATGTAGGGATGTGCTGGAGTGGAATGGCCTTCATGGGTGCATTAGCTGCAGTATCTACAATGGGATATTGCAGTGTGGAGGTTTGGGTGTTTGGCTGGTTCTAGGCCATTTGGTCAAATATGTGCCAATAACCTTCTGGGATGTCTAGGAGGGTATTCCTAGGCTGACTAGAAGGAGCAGGAATGGCCTTAACAACACTTCCTTGATCTGGGATAATGAGAGTTCCTTGCTAAATCAATGTTTGGGGGGATTCTTCGTTTTGGATGATCTTTATAGCACTTCCCTTATCTGGGCTACTTAATGGATGAATTATCCCAAGAGGAGATCTTGGTTCTTTAGTTTCCCCTGTTTCTCCTCTTCCTTCGTAGAGGTTGCTAAGGTTCCCTTCTTGCAATGATTTTGGACTAGAATTTTCAATTTCTTGAAAATCTTGCTCCTCAGTTTGGCTATGCACCTTAGCAAAGGCTACAGATCATGATCTTGTGGCCTGAAGGGAACTAGTAGGTTGTCTAGAAGCAACTTTTCTAGGTCCTACTCAAGGATGAGATTCTGCTTTCTCAAGGATTTCGTCTATAAAGGTTGATCGGCCAAGGGTCACCGACCCCTTATCTTTTTTAGGTTTGGGTAGTGGTTTAGGATTCTTTTCAGGCTTTTTCTGCTTAGTCATGCATACAAATAAAATGCTAATTTCTACCCAAAATAGCAAAAAATCTGCAGGAAAGTGGGTAGGGGAGCAGGGCTGTTACATGCTCCATACACAGGTTCTTACCTTCTGTTTTTAAAACCCAACTCTCTCCTAGCAAGTACTTACACTACTCTTAAAAGAAACAAATGGCTACACTCTTCCCCGGCAGCGGCGCCAAAATGTCAAGTAGTAAAAAGGGTCTTTTTCACCCCTATTTACCCTACATTAATTGTCAATCCAGGCATGATTTGTTATCTCAAAGAGTGTACTTAGTCTGAGGCAGTCATTTGTCAGAGTAATGCTAGTAGTATAGTGCTTTCAATACAAGAGTAAACGGATGCTTGAAATAAAATCTACTTTCAAAAAGAAACTTTTAGCACTCTGAGATCTAAATCATTCACTTAGAAAACTACAGCAACTTATCAGTCAAGGGTGCAGTAGTAATAACTCATCCCTTTATAAACTGATGTAATTGAGAAGCAAATTAAGGAAAAGATTATCAACCCGGGAACTGGACAACAACTGTCAATATTCACCACAATTTCAGATCGTTTGTGCACACTAAAGCAATGATAATTCAAATGGCAGGAAATGGAATAACGACTAATCTATTTAACTCAATTGAACAACAAAGCTTTAACCTACGAAAATGGAACAGTAATTGCAATCTTCACTCAGAAATGATTTAAACAGAAAATGGAAATAGGACAACAAATTAAAGGAAGCTATGAAATATTGAACAACAACTTAAACCAAATGTAAATGCACAACAACACTTTCTGTTAAAGGAACAGTAATCTGAGTTTCGGCATAACAATAGTTAATCCCAGTTATGAAGAAACAACAATTGTGATCATGGTGGAACACCATTTCCAATGAACAACAATCACATTTGGAAGTAAACCGTAGATAAATAGACAGTGATACTGATTTATAAATACGCAGCACTGTTACTCTATAATCAAACAACAACGGTAATATGTTAAGGAACAACAATGTTATATGATAATATTAGTTTGTCAAAGGAACAATAATACGATATAACTTCAGAACAAGTAGCATAACATTCCTGTGCAGAGAATAACCTTACTATTCGAATGGGAATCGAAATATAACAGAGCTAATACATGAAATAAGGAACAACAGATTACTGAGCAAAATAGATAAGAGAAAGAAAACCACACACGACTTGAAATCAAGAATTAATGGTACAGGAAGCAAGTGATCCACCAGGGTTGGGCCCTTAGCCTCCAGGGACGCACTGCTTATAATTACTCCAGAATCAGAGATGGAATGGCAACAGGATTTATATATTAAGCATCAAAACAGAGTTACAACAAATCGCTCTTTTAGAGAGAGTCGATGATCAAAGTTTCAAGTACAATAGTGAATTTCATAAAAACCACAATAGTCCTCCTTTGGGCTAGCAATGCTACCCCTTTATTAGCAGCCGAGCAGAGATATCAATGATACAGAGAATATTTAAGGTAGCGATCCCTCAGGATCAAAGGATCCTGAGGGATTCGCCATACTATTAGCTCCCAGTTATCTTCTCATTCTCTTGTGCCAATTTGGTATCTCCTCTTCCTTTTCTTGGTTTGCATGCTCCAGTCTGGATCTTCTTGTTTGGATACGGTTCCCTGTCAAAGGGACAACAGTTGATGGCGTCTTGTCGTTTCCTTCAATTTGGTGATATTCTGTATTCCCCTTTTTCTGCATAGAAAAGGGTAATTATTATTCATCTTTGTTGCACACAAATCTTCTAGATTTTATCATAATCTCTCATCATATACCTAGTTCATAATGTAAAGAGGTTATGAATTTTAAAGAAAAGATGACAAAATAAGTGATAATAACATACCTTATCTAGTGCTCAACACCAACAATATCGAGTTGTCAAAGCACACCAACTCCTTCACGAGGGCAAGTGGCTCACTAGGGACCAAGCCCAACAGAAGTTCCCTCATCTCCTAGAGGAACTCATTGCAATGGAGATCATTGCTTCCTAAGGGGGAGGAACAATCCAGGTGGATATTGGTAGCCACCCACCTATTCCACTTGGACCCCCACCATTGTTTCTTTTAGTTTTTTAGTTTCTTTATTTGTAGTGCAATTTACTATTTTTGGCAGTTTTTCAGGTCCTAAACTTCCAGAGCCGTTTTTAGGCCCTAAACGACGTTTTTTGGGAAAACCGAGACCAACATGGACCTGTGTTGGAAGTACTGAGAGGGGGGGGGGGTGAATCAGTGTTTCTTACAATAATTTTTAATTGTTTTAGTGATTTCCAAAAGCATATATATATTTGTATATGTATACACAGACCACAGAGATCAACAACTGTAATTAATGTTTTTATTAAAGGAACGCAAAACAGTGCAATGAAATAAATACAGTATTAATATATATATCTAATTTTGAACAGTTTCCAAGCTCCAACTTGGACTTCAGTGAGGCTCCAACCTCAAGAGCACCAACTCTGTTTTGTCAAGACACCAATCTTGGACTTAGGAGCACCAACTCCCAAGGACTTCAATCCTGTTCAATTCTGAGGCTCCAACCTCTTTGGTATACACTGGTGTGCTGCTGCACTCTTTTCAGCTTCCACTGCTTCTGCTGCCCCCTTAGCCTCTCCTGCTTCCACTATCTCATACTCAGGTTATGCCATCCACCAACCACATGTCAGTTCTCTGTTTTTGCTGCTTTTATATGCTCCATGCCCCTGTCCATTCGTTTCCTCTTACGTGCTGGCTCTTTAGCTTCCTCCTCACTTGATCGCTTGACACTTCGGCTTCCATTCCTTTGCTTCTTTTGTCTTACAGCCTTTATCGGAAGCGTTCTTTAGGCCAAAAGCCTTTTATAACCATGGACTTACTAGGAATCGAAGCGACCTTTTATTGGCGCTTTATAACCACTCATCGGAAGCCACCACCCAAGCATTTTTATCAACCATCAGAAGCCACCACTTGAGCGCTTTAAAGCCCACAAGCCTTAACCCCTGTGGCCATATATCATATAATATATCAATACACGAAAGCCATATAATCCCCTCTCTACTTCCAATGCTCGGATTCCAAATCTTTATAATTCCGCCTTTATAAATTTCGGTGGGTCCGGATTTCGGCAGTCTCAATAAACCCTTAAGCCCTGACCTCCGACGAGGTGCGGACCCGATGCCCTTTTAGACTCCCTTCTATGTTGGTTTCGGGTCCGATGTATATCGGCACTTCCTGTAAACAATAGTCCCAATCCTCCGACGGAAAGCAGACCCGACGCCTTCTTATGCTCCCGTCTCTATATTGAATTCGGGTCCGGGATATCGGCAGGTTCGCTTCGGCGGATTTGTAACGCGAAGTTTTAGCGGACCCAATCGACCCATTAACTACCTTCTATATCGGTTTCGGATCCGTCATATCGGCGGATTCGTATCGGCGGGGTTGTTATAATAGAACGGGTTTGCGGACCCGATCTCCCATTCAACCATCCTCTATATAATTTCGGCTCCGGATGATTTCGGCGATTTCGCTAATCGCTACCTCCACTGCTCCGATGCGCTGTAAGGATTCTGCGGACCCGATGTGGTTGTATATTCTGCTCTATAAGATTTCGGCTCCGGGCTATCGGAGCTTACACTTCGGCGGTGTCACATATCGCATCCCCCGATCCTTCCGACGCGATCGCTCCGATATGCCGATTGCCGATTAGATCTCTACCATCCATTATTCCTTCATATCAGACGGTTAGCGCTAAATCGCATATCGCGTGCACTCTCACCCCTAAGGGTCCCGATACGATATCGCTGCTATTTGCCTCCACTCTCGATAATCGTTAATACATGCATATGTGGGTTTTCATTGCCCGAACAATCGCCCGATAGTATTAATGAAGGCATATATGGCTCAACAGCTCCCAATAATGTTGTCTGAGGCATATATGGCTCTGTTTGCTTCACTTGCTCCTCCGATGGCTCCTCTTGCTTTGGCATGTATATGGCTCCTATTGCTCTGATATATGTGGCTCCTCCGATATGTTCCTCTCTGCTCCAATGTGGCTCCTCTGGCTTGGTCCGCTCCTCTTGGATCCTTTTGCTCCTCTTGGCTCCGATATGCTCTGTCTCCTCCTCTTGAATATTGCCATATTGACATCAATGAAAATCTGTGTCCAACAATCTCCCCCTTTGTTATTGATGGCAATATTCTTCTGCTTTCTCCCCCTTTGACATCAATGGCAAAGGAATGCATACGAACTCCCCCTGTCGAACTGCTCCCCCTGTCCTGCTGCATCTTTATGAATGAACTTGAGTGATGATAAAGAAATAACCCCCATCTTTTGTCGCAGATGTTCGAATGCTTCCCGAGGAAGAGGTTTTGTGAAAATATCAGCTATTTGCTCCTTAGTACTGATATATTCCAGAGCGATGTTTTGTTCAGCTACTTGCTCACAGAGGAAATGATACTTGATTGGTACGTGTTTGGTTCTTGAGTGCATCACTGGATTTTTGCTAAGACTGATAGCACTAATGTTGTCACAATAGACGATAATCAGTTGATTTGTACATATGTCGAGATCTTTTAGCGCTTCCTTCATCCAAAGTATCTGAGAGCAACAGTCTGCTACAACAATATACTCGGCTTCGGTTATGGATAATGATATGGATGACTATTTTTTGCTGAGCCAGGATACCAAACAATCTCCTAGGAAGAATGCATTCCCACTAGTACTTTTCCGATCATCTATGTTTCCAACCCAATCAGCATTGGTGTATGCAGTTACAGTCAACGTTGAACTCTTTGGGTACCAGAGACCAAAATCAAAAGTTCCCTTCAAATATCTGAGAATTATTTTTACAGCTAATAAATGAGATTGTTTGGGAGCCGATTGAAATCTTCCCACCATTCCTACTGCTTGCATTATGTCTGGTCGTGTAGCTGTTAAGTATAGAAGGGCTCCAATCATTGACCTGTAATGAGTTGCATCTACTAGAGGGGAGTCATCATCTTTGCTCAGTTTGCAGTTTGTGGTCATGGGAGTGCTCATGGGTGCACAATCCTCCATTCCATATTTTTTTAGCATGTCTCTTAGATATTTGGCTTGAGATATACAAAATCCTGCTCTGGTTTGAGATACTTGAAGTCCAAGTAAGTGGGACAATTCACCTATCATTGACATCTCAAATTCTTTTGCCATGCTTTGAGAAAATTCATGGCTCATTTCATCATTATTACTAGCAAAAATCAGATCATCGACATAAACAAGAGCAACTAGTAACTTACCTTGATCTGTCTTTATGTATAGATTGCTTCCAGCCACTCTCTTTTTGAAGCCTTGTTGTTGGAGATAGTTATCCAGTCTTGCATACCAAGCTCTAGGAGCTTGTTTCAACCCATACAAAGCCTTTTTCAACTTACAGACTAGGTCCTTTCCTGCTGTCAGATCAAAACCTTCTGGCTGCTCCATGTAGACTTCCTCCTTGAGTTCCCCATTTAGAAATGCTGATTTCACGTCCATTTGATAGATTTTGAATTCTTTCGAGCAAGCAAATGCTAAGAACATCCTGATAGCTTCCATACGGGCCACTGGTGCAAATGTCTCTTCAAAGTCAACTCCTTCAATTTGTGAATAGCCTTTGCAGACAAGTCTTGCCTTGTTTCTGATAACCTGTCCTTCCTCATTCATTTTATTTTTGAACACCCATTTGGTTCCAATTATGTTTTTGTCCTTTGGACGAGGTACCAGCTCCCATTTCTTGTTCTTCTCAATTTGGGACATTTCTTCTTCCATTGCTTTTACCCAATGAGGATCCTTACTTGCTTCTGTGAATGTTTCTGGTTCTATCATAGATAGGAGGGCAACGGCTTTTCTCTTGGGTGAGGTTGTTATCCTTCTTCTGGTCTGCACACCTTCATCTCTATCGCCAATGATCTGTTCTTCTGGATGGTATCTTTTTACATACTTCATCTTTGAAGGGGTATGAGGTGGTTCTCTTTCCTCTTCTTCTTCTTCATCATCTATCTTTTCTTCTTTAGGTTCTTCTTCTTCAATGAGAAAGTCATCTTCTTGTTCTTCAATTTCCTTTTCTGGAAGATCTTCATCAACCTTTACATCGATGCTTTCCACTATTTTCTTCAGTCGAAAATTGTAGCACTTGTAAGCCTTGCTCCGAGGAGAGTATCCAAGAAATATCCCCTCATCAACCTGAGAATCAAATTTTCCAGGTGAACCATCGTTTATTTTTATGAAGCACTTGCTTCCAAATATTTTGAAGTACTTAACCGAAGCAGGTCTCCCTTTCCATAGCTCATAAGGAGTTTTGTCACAATTTGGTCTTAATTGAGTCCGATTCAGTGTATAGACAACTATCCCTACTGCTTCCTTCCAGAATTTTGGCTGGAGGTCTGCTGCTAACAACATGGTTCTTGCCATTTCTTGGACAGTTCGGTTTCGTCTTTCAACTACCCCATTTTGCTGAGGTGTTCTGGCAGCCAAGAATTCCCTTTTAATTCCATGAATATTGCAGAACTCACTGAACTCGTTTGAAGTGAATTCTCCTCCTCTGTCTGTTCTGAGACACTTAATTTTTGAATCTTTTTCGTTTTCTATAAGGGCTTTTAGATTCTTAAAACACTCAAAAGTTTCAGACTTATACTTTATGAAATATATCCACATCATTCTAGTATAATCATCAACAAATAACACAAAGTACCTTTCTCCTTGGAGTGCTTGATTTCTAGTTGGCCCACACACATCAGCATGGATGATCTCCAAGGGCTTTGATGTACAGTGTTCCTTTGTCTTGTGGCTGGTTCTGGTCTGTTTTCCATGTTGACATGGACAACACAATGCTTTCTTTGGTTTGAACCGCCTTGGGATGTCTTGTATAGCTTTGATCTTGCTGATATTGATCAGATTTTCGAAGCTGGTATGTCCAAGTCTCTTGTGCCACAACCAACTCTCATCTGTCTGGCTCAAGTAGCATTTATTTTCCTGGATCTTGTTCAGAATGTAAATATTGTCTGGTGTTCTCACCCCTTTTGCCACAAGTTTCCCTGAGGCAGAGTTCCTTATCTCACAGTCTTTGGTGCTGAAAACAACCTTATGTCCTTGATCACAGATTTGGCTGACACTCAGAAGGTTGTGTTTGAGTCCGTCAACTAGCAGAGCATCTTGAGCTTTTCCTTTTCCATTTATCAGAGTAACTGTTCCTTTTCCTGCAATTTTGCCAGTTCTGCTTCCAAAGGACACATTCCCTTCCTTTTTGCTCAGTGAGATAAACTTCCTTCTGTCTCCTGTCATGTGTCTGGAACACCCACTATCCACAAACCACTGGTTTCCATTATTTTGGGCAAAAAGAGCCAGGCCGCATTTGTCCATGCCAGAGTTCTTGCTACTCGTCTTTCTTCCTTTAAGTGGGCAGTCTTGTTCATAGTGTCCATTATTGTAGCAAAAAGAGCAAGTCAGATCAAATTTGGTCAAGGGATCAAATGAATTGAAGGTTTTGATTTGTCCCTGCCTTTTGGGGGCGTATGAGTTGATTACTTGGTTCTTTTGCGTTGTCTTTTCACTTCTGCGAGCCATACAGTGTCTAGCTTGGTGACCAAAGTTTTTACAGTGAAAACAGTGTCCAAGAAAGATGGTTTTGAAGCAACCACGATTTAAGTCGATTTCCTTCCTGAGAATTACTCCTCCCTCGTCCTTTGGATTTTTGATGGGCCCTTGGTGAAGTACAGGTTTGTATTTGCTGTAGTGTCCATGATTCGACTCCACATTCTTCTTTGGAGAAATTCTTTCTTCATTCTTGGAATCTGGGATGCACTTTTGATAACATACTTTTTCATCTTTTGGATTGCAGGAAAGTGCATCGGCATAGCTTTTCGCACTTTTCTTAGTGCTTGAGGATTCTCCTTTGAAACCTATTCCTGACTTATCATGTTGAGGTTTTTGATTTTTCAGAATAGTCTCAAGTATTTGAGAGCTTTTACAACCCTTTTTAACTTGCTCCAACTCCTTTCTCAAAGATACTATTTCGGCCTCGCGTTCTTCACAAGTCTCTTCTTTTTCTTTAAGTTTTGCTTCTAAGAGATCTTCTCTCCTTCTTATTTCCTCGCTTTCCACTTTGAGAGAAATGATTTTGTTCCATAGTTTCTCATTTTCTTCAATGGCGCTTATTAACAGTTCATCTACATTTCCTTCTAGCCCCGAGTCATCATCATCATCTGTGAGTGCCATGAATAATGCTTCTTGGCTTTCATCCAGATCACTTTCCTCATCTGATTTCTTTTTGATGACCATAAACTCATCCTCATCAGACTCATCTTGCTTGGAGAAGAAGTTTTTCTTATTGAACCCTTTCTTTTTATGTGCCATTCTTTTAGAATTTCCTTCATCATCACTGTCATGTTTATGAGGACATTTTGCTGCATAATGACCTATTTTACCACATTTGAAATAGATAAGAGGATACTTGCCTTTAAGCTTAGATCCTCTCTTCAGCTTTCGTACATATTGAGCCAATTCGGATTCCACATCTGACTCATCACTACTACAGTCATTCCTTTCTTTCCCTTTCTTTGACTTTGAGGCCTTGAATGCTGCATCTTTGGAGCTTGAGCCACCTTTCCTCATTTCATAGGCGGTAAGAATTCCATGAAGTTCATCCATTTTGAGGGTGTCAAGATCCTTTGATTCTTCTATAGCACTTATTTTGGAGTCAAATCTGTCTGGAAGAGACCTTAATACCTTTTGAACAATGGTACTTTCTTCAACTTTTTCGTCCAATCCTTTCAGGGAATTTACCACTTCAGCTACTCGGAGGAGGTATGCTGCAATGTCTTCTTCATCTTCCATCTTCAAGCTTTCAAATTGTCTTCTGTGAGTTTGAAGCTTTGCCTTTTTGACTTTTGAGTCTCCATCGTACAAGCCAACTAGCTTCTCCCACATTTCTTTGGCAGAGTTACAGTGCATGACTTTTGTAAACTCGGAATCAGTGATTCCACTAGTGATGGAGTTCATGGCATTTGCATTTGCAATGTAGGCTTTCCTCTCGTCTTGGTCTGTTGGAAGAGTGGAAGTCACTTGGTATTCAGTTTGACAAAAATGCCAGACTTCAGGTCCAAGGGACATTAAGTAGTAAGTCATTCTTTTCTTCCAGAACCCAAAGTTAGTGCCATCGAACAGAGGAGGTTTTCCTGATGCTTCATGATTTCTCATCATGGCTGCCGATCCTTCTTCAAGCTGTTAGGCTAGAATGAAGAAGCCTGCTCTGATACCAATTGTTGGAAGTACTTGGGGGGGGGGTGAATCAGTGTTTCTTACAATAATTTTTAATTGTTTTAGTGATTTCCAAAAGCATATATATATTTGTATATGTATACACAGACCACAGAGATCAACAACTATAATTAATGCTTTTATTAAAGGAACGCAAAACAATGCAATGAAATAAATACAGTATTAATATATATATCTAATTGTGAACAATTGCCAATCTCCAACTTGGACTTCAGTGAGGCTCCAACCTCAAGAGCACCAACTCTGTTTTGTCAAGACACCAATCTTGGACTTAGGAGCACCAACTCCCAAGGACTTCAATCCTGTTCAATTTTGAGGCTCCAACCTCTTTGGTATACACTGGTGTGCTGCTGCACTCTTTTCAGCTTCCACTGCTTCTGCCGCCCCCTTAGCCTCTCCTGCTTCCACTATCTCATACTCAGGTTATGCCATCCACCAACCACACGTCAGTTCTCTGTTTTTGCTGCTTTTATCTGCTCCATGCCCCTGTCCATTCGTTTCCTCTTACGTGCTGGCTCTTTAGCTTCCTCCTCACTTGATCGCTTGACACTTCGGCTTCCATTCCTTTGCTTCTTCTGTCTTACAGCCTTTATCGGAAGCGTTCTTTAGGCCAAAAGCCTTTTATAACCATGGACTTACTAGGAATCGAAGCGACCTTTTATTGGCGCTTTATAACCACCCATCGGAAGCCACCACCCGAGCATTTTTATCAACCATCAGAAGCCACCACCCGAGCGCTTTAAAGCCCGCAAGCCTTAACCCCTGCGGCCATATATCATATAATATATCAATACACGGAATCCATATAATCCCTGCTCTACTTCCAATGCTCGATTCCAAATCTTTATAATTCCGCCTTTATAAATTTCGGCAGGTCCGGATTTCGGCGGTCTCAATAAACCCTTAAGCCCTGACCTCCGACGAGGTGTGGACCCGATGCCCTTTTAGACTCCCTTCTATGTTGGTTTCAGTTCCGATGTATATCGGCACTCGCTGTAAACAATAGTCCCAATCCTCTGACGGAACGCGGACCCGACGCCTTCTTATACTCCCATCTCTATATTGAATTCGGGTCCGGGATATCGGCAGGTTCGCTTCGGCGGATTTGTAACGCAAAGGTTTAGCAGACCCGATCGACCCATTAACTCCATTCTATATCGGTTTCAGATTTGTCATATCGGCGGATTCGTATCGGCGGGGTTGTTATAACAGAACGGGTTTGCGGACCCGATCTCCCATTCAACCATCCTCTATATAATTTCGGCTCTGGATGATTTCAGCGATTTCACTAATCGCTACCTCCACTGCTCCGATGCATTGTAAGGATTCTGCGGACCCGATGTGGCTATATATTCTGCTCTATAAGATTTCGGCTCCAGGCTGTCGGAGCTTACACTTCGGCGGTGTCACATATCGCATCCCCCGATCCTTCCGACGCGATCGCTCCGATATGCCGATTGCCGGTTAGATCTCCGTCGTCCATTATTCCTTCAGATCGGACGGTCAGCGCTAAATCGCACATCGCGTCCACTCTCACGCCTAAGGGTTCCGATACGATATCGCTGCTATTTGCCTCCACTCCCGATAATCGTTAATACATGCATATGTGGGTTTTCATTGCCCGAAAAATTGCCCGATAGTATTAATGAAGGCATATATGGCTCAACAGCTCCCGATAATGTTGTCTTAGGCATATATGGCTTTGTTTGCTTCACTTGCTCCTCCGATGGCTCCTCTTGCTTTGGCATGTATATGGCTCCTCTTGCTCTGATATATGTGGCTCCTCCGATATGTTCCTCTCTGCTCCAATGTGGCTCCTCTGGCTTGGTCCGCTCCTCTTGGCTCCTTTTGCTCCTCTTGGCTCCGATATGCTCTGTCTCCTCCTCTTGAATATTGCCATATTGACATCAATGACAATCTGTGTCCAACAACCTGGACTGATGTTGGTCATTCAAAGTTGTATTCCTTGGACATATCTTTCTAACAAGATATTTTGCATGTCAAATAGAGATTGTATGCCAAAGTTACAACCATGGGAAGTTGATGTACCAATTTACCCAAACGGGGCCCATAGTTTGGTGCTTCATCTCCTAGGGTTAGCTTTTTGGATGTTTAGGGTTTTCCATTACTTTTGAATAATAAATAGGTCTTTTATCCTCATTGTAACATAGTTCAGAGGCATGTAGCCACCACATTCCTTCTTAGAGATAAGCTACCATCACCCAAGTTAGCCTTATTTCCATTTTGTTTGTAAGAATATTTTAGTATTTTATATTAATGAAATGGAGTGTTATTTCTACTGCATATTTTTATTTATGGTTATATATGTAATTTTTTGCGTTCCTATTTAAATGTAGATCATGGCGGGTGGAAAATCACTCACTATACATTTGAAATCGTTATCGAGAGATTTATGGATTAGGACCCTTGGGCTTTGTTTGCCATTTTTCAGTTGGCACCTGTATCACGTAGCGATACATTTTCTCTGTGGTAGACACTTGGAGAACTCATAAATGATGTGTATGAAGTAAATGGGATGTGGAAGGTTATACGATGAAATAAAGTTTAAGGTGGCATTGCAGTGTCCATTCAACCAAAACATTTCAAACATGTTGAGCGACTACGTGGATGCCTCAAGCAGTCCAAGACCTTTAAAAAACATCATCCAATTAACTTAATAATTTCACAGGTGGTGGTTGATATACCCAACTTAATATATCTCCTATCTATTTCCCCAAAAGGTGCAAAGATACACAAAATGAATAGAATATTTGGGAAGATCAACAACATAATTAAAAAAAAAACCTTTTAATAACACAAATAATGATAAATTTGTATTTATAAAATACAAATAAATAAATAAATTTAATAACGTTCACCATAACAATGACAAACACACAAAATTTGTAATAAAAACTCCTCTAAATCTTACCCCATGTTTAATTTTAAATATAGAATTTCAAAATAATTATCAAGATTTTCACAATTTTACATGTTGACATCTCACAATGTTTTATTTTACATAGTGTCAATACATGCTCCAACTTTTCTTTGACATTCGTGTGCTCATCAACGAAAGGCTTTTAGAGATGCATATCAAGGCCATTGGTGTTATATTTCAACCATTGGAAAAGTGAGTTCCAACTCTTCCATCACATTGCGGAAAGACATTTACAGTAGGCAAACATTTCTATAGCATTGCCTTTTTGAGAAACTGTGTTTGTGACTGACCAATGATATATTTATTATTATAATTCTTGTTTTGTTTGTGAAAGATGCGCTTGAAAAACTATTATTGTGGATTTTGTGTTATTTTGCGTGATTGGCGAGTCTATTGGTGAGATAAAATAGACCGCACAATATTATTCTAATGGCATTATTTATCGACGCCACAAATTCGCTCAGATGATAGATTTATTGCCGGAATGCAGTAAAAAAAGTTAAAAAAAAAAAAAAAAACAACGTTGGAGTGTTTGAATAATTTTTTTTATGGTGGAAATGGATTTAGCACCATCAAGCCTTAGGGCGCCAAAAGTCATTCAATTTTTTAAAGTAATTATGCTAAATGATTTTTTCAAAATTCAGCCAAGATGAGGAGGAATGAAAATCTAGGGAAAAATATCAATGTGATGCAAGAAATGCAAAGTAATTCTCTTAAATGACTTTTTTGAAATCTAAATGAAATGTAGTTCCATTTATTTCACTAAGAGATTAGAATGGAGGTAGTATGAGCTAAAATTACAAAGAAAAGGGACCAGAAACGAGCAAGAAACCTGGCACTAGGAACTCTTCTAGGGATCTTGAGCTAGAACTCGACTGGCAACCCCAGGAAGCCATTAAAACGGTCGAAGGTCACATGCACAACATGTCTTACATTTGTTGGCCAACTTATCTCCATGTTCGAAGGCTCTTCTTGGTTTGTTGGTGTTGTTATCTTTCTTGAACAAAATCGAGTTCTAAAGCATAAGGTGGGATTGGGTTAATGGACAAATTTTATTACAGAACTGCTTGCAATGTGGTGTGTTTTATGGATGACAATTTGGAATCATATTAAAGCTTTTAAGTAGATAGGAGACTCTAAAGTATTGGTGAATTGGTTCCATAGTAAAGCATAGCTTAAAATTCTACATCTTGAGGCATGGAAGTGGAAAATTCCCCAATTATAGGAAGAATTTGATCACTTGCAACTTTTACATTAAAATATAATGAGTGTGTAGAAATAAATAATGAATATTTATTAATGTTTATGAATTATTTAATAAAATTAAAATAATGATTGTTTTTTATTAGTTGAAAATCATTAAAAAAAAATTAAGCTCTATTTATTATTTGACTCGATAATGAGGTGATTTAGACTTTAATATGAGGGAAACATTGTCTCCTAACATTATGTTATAACTATATATATAAAAAAAAGTTAAATAAAATTATACACATTTACATGGAAAAAAATTACACACATATGAAAATATATTTAAAAACAAAACCACTTAAAACTATGTTAAATATCCATTAAGAATCCACAAATATCTTAAAAGATGGTTTTTTATAATGCACAAATCATCTAGAGGGAGGTTAAATGATAAATGCTTACAGTTCCACTATTCGCATTAAGTCCATTTTAAATGTATAACGAACTCTGGAAATTTTGTAGTTATTGTGGAAAAAGAAAGGAAGGAATATTGCGAGTTGTTTTACTCACGTTATTGGGAAACCCAAAACTGTTAATACGCAGTGATTCCAGTCACTAATGAGAGTTCTTGGAGATAAGATATTAGTGACAATGATGTAGAAATTCTTCAAATTCTCTCTACAAATCTTGCTCCTCTGAGATCATGTAGAGAATCTGACTGTAGATTAACCCGATAATGCAATATAACCAAAGAAAAATACTATAATCTACTTCTACTATCAATTTGCAGAAGCTTAAAGATTGAGCAGAATCGAGATGAACAATATAACCAAAAGAAGCTGAATCAATGCACAATACACATGAAAATACTTTGGGGAAAGCCTCAGCTAAAAAACCCCACTATTTGTATTATCATACAAGGTGGAAATCAAAGCCTTATCTCTCACAGTTGTCCAGCTCTCAGTACAATCCTCATAGATTCTCATAGGCAATCATGGCTTCTCACAAGCCTTCCTTTCTGCCCTCCAAGCCCTTATTTCCTTGCGTTGTTCCTTTGGGATGATTCACCTTCAACCAAATGGAACACTGCTCTCACACACTGTTAGAACTACACAATCCTCAAGGTATTATCCTTTTGCATGCATGAGTTTTCTTTATAGGAAAACACATGCAACTGAAAGTATGTTGTCCTTGTGTTTAATCTCAACTGGGACTTTCTCAGAATAGACATGCATGTGTTTCTGATGAGGGAATCTTTAGTTAACTAGAGTATACTAGTTGAGTGCATGCATGCATCAACTAACTGTTAACTCTCTATTAGTTCCTCAAATAGTTTGGAACCAATTTAACTGGACTTAACTCATTAAATTGAGTTAACTAATTACAACTCAAATATAACTCAATCTTATCTCCTAAACTTTAGGGATAACTCTTGCATGACTTCAGAAAGACTTCTAACTTGAATTTCTCCAACTAATTAATTCAAAATTCATGCTAGCTAACTGACATCCTTTACAATCTCTGATGTGGACCTATGAGATATGACCCACATATACAATGGAAGCCTTTTCATTGGTGTATTTTAACGAAAACCCAATCAATCACCAAACAACACTTTAACACATGATTCACCAGTTGAATGCTGCACACACTCTGAACGCATACAACCAGAACTCAAACGGATTTAACCCGCATTGATAACATATTAGATCCGACTTTTCCACAAATATTATTGCATTAATTCTTCGTCGTTGATCTTACCCTTTAATCTGAAGGTTGTTGGTTCACCCGATCAACCAACCTAATCAGCGATCCTCCACCATTTGATCAAAACACACTTGATCCAATGGTAAGCAGGGATATTAGATGGGGATCATGCGCGATGTTTAACCGCCCTTACGTAGATGATAAGGAATACAAATCCTTGGTCTATAAATGTTTGGGTCCAGTTGTGAGATTAAAGATTGATCACTTTATGACTGGATATAAGACGTCATCAAATTTACGGCTTGCGGGACTTCAACTAGCACATTGTTTAGAAATGGCTTAACCCCCACAGTTAATTGTGATCTAAAACATTGAATATGAGATTGACGTCTAGGAGTGAGTGAGGGACTTCGGCCACAATCAAGAAAATTTGTACCCTCCTACCTGGCAGTTGCTAATCACCATCGGATCTATCAGCCAATGGATAGTCTTGATTTATTTTGGGGCTTCTTCACAAATTTAATAGGTTCCTCCAAGATTTAGCGCTTCCGCTAAGTTAGTTGTCTCTAACTATATACTTCGGTTTCTTAAAACATATCCAGGATTTTAACTGTTCACTGTAATTACAGAGGTTTCATCCTACGATCTATGAAACCGATCACATAACAAAATATCACGCAAAACAAGATTTGTAAACATACTCCTTTTATTAATAATAGTGTTTACATAATGTACAGAACATATCGTGCTCTGATCTATTCTCTTTTCCACTTAGTTCTCTCTACACAATCTAACCTTTTGTAACACACTCTGCCTACTTTAACACACTCAATACTGAATTACACAAAGAGATACAAAATCCACACTGTATTCATATTGATAACTATTTACAGAAGAAACAATCACACTCGACTGTTTCAGTTCTCCCCTGCTCATCCATCCTATCTTTCCATTTGAATCTAACCTCTCACTCATTCCAAAAGATTACAATTTATACAAAATGCTGATTCATCAACCCATTTTGTTTAGATCCAAAAATTTCTCATTCTTCCCTAAAGAATCTTTTCACTCCATTCTTTTCTCAAACAAATGGTAATTCAAGCTTTCAAATCCCTCATATCCTATTCAAACTAGATAATATAACTGCTTGGCCTGATCTCCATGTAGGGAGGATCAATCAACTACTTATACCCTTTTCTGCTCAGATTTTGACAACAAATAAACTACTCACATACATTTAAATTAATAAAATTAACTAATATCTTTTCTTCCAACCCTTTGTTAGCCGCAACATGTGATCATACCATCACATTGCTGAATAGGTCTAAATTCTCCTGCATCAGACTCCCAAAGTTGAAAGTTTTCATGACCTCCTAGTCATGTGTTTCTTTTGCTGATCATCCAGTATCCCAAACTTTACTTTGTAATTGGTCATCACTTCCATGATGCTGGTGATTCATTTCTTCTGCCTTTGTCACTTCTGTTTTTCCAGGATTCAAAATATTATGTTGTTGTTGTCCACTTTCCTTGCCGATAAAAATTTCTTTTGTTAATTTCTCTTCCTTGTTGTCTCTCTTCTTAACTGACTTTATCTTCCACACTTTCTCAACTTCCTCTTCACAATTTGTTCTTAGCTAAACTCACCTAACATCTGTTTGTTGTATATTCTCCCTTACCATAGAAATTATGAAATTTCTGTCCAATTCTTCTTCACCTCTTTCATTTACAAACTCTTCCCTTTCATTATCATTAAAGATAATCTTCCCCTTTATCTTATCAGGTTCATCTAACAACTCTTCTAGTAATTTGAATCTTCCCTCATCTCCAATATGACTCTTTCTGCCACAATTATCAGATTTAAAATTACTATGGATTTCTGTCTCCACATATAACTCTACCATCAAGTCCTTATACTAATCCTCTACAAAATTTATAAAACTGATAATAAATTTCATTTGAGCACTTTCCTATTCATTACAGAATATTCCCTGTTTTGACACAAAAATGTCATTCAGCAATTCAAGAATTAAATTCTCCTGAAATATATCATTGTGAAGTATCCTTTCACCTTTTGTAAAACTAATTAATGTTATTTCATATTCACCTACAACAGAAACAAAATTATGATTTTATAAATCTTCTTCACAGTTTACAGATTCATAAATATAATCCACTTTAAAGTCACAAAATTTTTGAACTTCTGTATTTGTCAACATCATCATATATTCCTTCACATTTTCCACATTGTTTGCATTTTCTAATGAAGATACTTCATTCTGGTTATCATCAAAATTTTTCATTTGTTTGTCTTTAGCTTCCTTAATCATGACAATTTCCTTGTCAATACCATCATTCTCAAAATTATTAAATACATGCTCAAAATATCCTTCTAATTCAACTATTTCCTCAAACAGTTTCACTTCTTCATCAACATGCATAAGCACATTGTCCAATTGTTGTTCATCACCTGTCAAACCTGAAAATACACACATCATGTTAGTTTCAAAATACAAGGCTCTTCATATAAACTCTCATTGACCCGACCTTCATGCTTCTTTGAACTATTTTGATAGTTTACTAAGTTTTTGAGAAATTATTCCTCAACATTTTTGATTTCCTTTTCATCAAAGAAAACTTCTGGGACTACAACTTCTTGACTTTGCTTGACAATTTCATCATAAGTCTGCATAACATCCCCCCGTCCTTCACAATTTTCGCCAGCACTCAGCTTATCCAAATAAGACAACAATGTCTCCTTCTCTTCTATGATAAGACTTAGATCTTTCAAAAATTTCCTTGACTTAACTTCTTCCGCTGAGTTCTCTGTGTCAGCTTCACTTCACAACCCTGCAATGCATTAGCTTCTCTCTCTCTGTCCATTTTCCATTGGTTTTCTATCCATGTTAATATTCCTTCTAACATGATCCAATAAGTTTTCACTAAGAGAAGAAACAACCATTTACTCATACCTTTTAATTTTCTCCACCAATCGAAGTCTTGAAAGTCTTCCTACATCTCCTTTTCTGTTTTTCTTGTCTCAGCCTCTTTCACAGAGTCAATTTCATTTGGCTGCATACCTACAACTTTACATTCACATAAATAATTAATCCCAAAATTATGATATTTTCTTGCCTGTGAAGATGCTACCAACACCTTTCTCTCATGCTGATCTGAAGAGATCATCTCTTCGTCACTATCATCACTGTCTCCTTCCCCAAGGAGATATCCTTTCTCTGGTTGAAAAATATATTCTTCAACTTTTCGAAGCACTAATTTCTCAGCAAACAATTCCCTGACAGGTCACTTAACTCTCTTCCCCACATAAATTCCTTGTTTCAAATCTTCTTTGATTCCTTTTTGTACTAGCCTCCTCAAATGATTGAGTTCTGCCTTCATCTCAGCCAACTCTATGTCCATTTCTTCTTTGCTCATTCTTTTGAGTCCAACTACTTTGGCACTCTTTTTTCTTTGTCTGTGACTTTCCTCTGTACCCTTGTTATTACTATTAATAGTCAATTCCATTTCTTCCTTTGGTGAACTTCCCTTGTTCATTGGTGAGCTACAACTAGCTCTTTCTTTCATCTGTAACAAGTCCCCTTCATGCCTCACCAAACTTTTATGAGTTTAGACTTTTGGCATCTATTGGTTCTTTCCTCAAACCTTTCACTGACTAGCAATTCTACCCAGCACTCCTCTTGCTGGAATTGTTATCTTTAAGACAACTCTACCCACAATCACAATTGTGGAGCTATCACAACAACTTCTACGCAACCATAGTTGGATGTTGTTCTCACCTTCTCTTGAACACTCTTTTTTCTAGGCTTTGCATCTTCAATTTCTCACTTCCTTCTTTCATTCATTAGTTTCATTTATTGTTGGGTACTGTCACCTTTACTCATATGAGATTTCTTCTTGATTCATATTCTTGAACATAGCTCATGCACTATGATGCTGATACAATTCATTCTACCTTCCAGTAATTTCGCTGCTTCCGTTGACTTGTACAATCTTATCTCAAGACACATCAAAGTACCTTTCAAACCTACTAATTTTCCTTCAAATATGTCTTAAAACTAATTCCCATTCGATCAGTTAAATCTTTGCCAATTGATTCATATGTTCATTATTTCACTTAAACTTCTTCATTCAAAAGACTTCATACAACCAACAACTATTTTTCATCTTACAATTAAGATTCAATTTTAAATTCACCTATATTTACAAATTCATGTCACACTACAAATTCCTTTTGATAACCTGTTGAAAGAAAATCATGTCTTGCTTCTACAAATTCCAAAATTCCTTGTAGTGGTTCTTCTTTTAGATCTATCAAATCCAATCTTTGTTTTTTCAACCATCAATATCATTGTCTTCAACAATATTTTAAGAAGTCCTTAATCATTAAAATTCTTCAAATCATTTAAACAATTTCAGTCATATCAATCCACTCTTCTATTTGACTTTAAATTCAAAACCTTTTACTTCAATTTACATTTTAAATCATATGAATCATTCAATCAACTTACATGGAAATTTCATTTGTCTGAAAGGAAAATTTCACTCCCTTGTTGTTCTTCAAACTTTCAAAACAAATCTCTGTAAAATCATAAAATAAATCTCCTTACCAGATCTGCAATATCTTGTAGTAATTCCCAGATTTCAACAATTCTGACAGAATATCAAAATACCTCTAATTGAGAATTCTGATAGGTATCTCCAATGTTTTTTTGATCATTCCAAGACATTTTCCTTGTAGTTTCTCTGCTGAAATTGCTTCATTCGCTTCATTGTCATGGCTACTTGCTGAGAATAAAATTCAGCCCTTCAACCAAACTCCATAGAGCATTGGTCTAGCTCTAATACCAAAAATGATGCCAGTTGACTGCCATCCTTTAAAATCTCTGATGTGGACCTATGAGTTATGATCCACATATACAATGGAAGCCTTTGCATTGGTGGATTTTAACGAAAACCCGACCAATCACCAAACAACGCTAGATCCACTCTGAACGCATACAGCCGGAACTCAAATGGATTTAACCCGCCTTGATAACATATTGGATCAGACTTTTCCACAAAGATTATCACATTAATTCTCTGCCATTGATCTTACCCTTTAATCTGATGGTTGTTGGTTCACCCGATCAACCAACCTAATCGGTGATCCTACACCGTTTGATCAAAACACACTTGATCCAATGGTCAACATCGATATCGGACAGGGATCATGCGCAATGTTTAACCACCCTTACGGAGTCGATAAGGAATATACATCATTGATATATAAATGTTCAGGTCCGGTTTTGAAATTAAAGATCGATCACTTTATCACCCGATATCCGTTGGATATAAGAGGCCATCAAATCTACGGCTTGTGGGACTTCAACTAGCACACAGTTTAAAAAAGTCTTAACCCCCGCAGTTCCCTGTGATCTAAAAGGTTGAATATGAGATCGAAGGCTGGGAGTGAGTGCGGGAATTCAACCACGATCAAGAAAATTTGTACCCTCCTACCCCAGCAGTTGGTGATCACCATCGGATCTGTCAGCCAATGGACGGTCCTGATTTATTTTGGGGTTTCTTCACAAATTTAACAGGTTCCAGCAAGACTTAACACTTCCGCCAAGTTAGTCGTCTCTAACTATATACTCTGGTTTCTTAAGACATATCCATGCTCTTAACTATTCATTGTAATTACAGAGGTTTCAGCCTATGATCTATGAAACCAATCACATAATAAAAGATCATGCAAAACAAGCTTTGTATGCAAACTCCTTTTATTCATAACAGTCTTTACACAATGTACAGAACATCTCGTGCTCTTATCTATTCTTTCTTCCACTTAGCTCTCTCTACACTATCTAACCTCTGTGTAACACACTCTACCTACTCTAACACACTCAATACTGAATTACACAAAGAGATACACAATCCACACTGTATTCATATTAATAACTATTTACTGAAGAAACAGTCGCACTCGACTGTTTCAGCTCTCCCCTCGCTCATCCATCCTATCTTTCCATCTAAATCTAACCTCTCACTCATTCCAAAAGATTACAATTTATACAAAATGCTGATTCATGAACCCATTTAGTTCAGATCCAGAAATCTCTCATTCTTCCCTAAAGAATCTCTTCACTCCACTCTTTTCTCAAACAAATGGTAATTTAAGATTTCAAGTCCCTCATATCCTATTCAAACTAGATAATCTAATTTCTTGGACTTATCTCCACACAGGGAGGATCAATCAGCTACTTATACCCTTTTCTGCTCAGATTTTGACAAGAAATAAACTACTCACATACATTTAAATTAATAAAATTAGCTAATCACTTGTCTTCCAACCCTTTGTTAGCCACAACATGTGATCATGCCATCACATTGCTAACTAGGTATAAATGCTCCTGCATCAAAAATGAATTAATCAATTATTTCCAAGTAGCTGGTAAGACTAAATTTGATTTTAATTTACAATTTAATTCAAGGACAAATTAAATTGGTATATTCTAGATTCTATTTTTATCATTTCTTGTTGCTATTTTCAACACTCCCTCTCAACAAGAAAAGAATTCAACTCAATCCTGATAGTGAACCTTTTGAATGTTATGCATGCAACACTTCTCGCTAGTGTTGTTGCTCCAGCAACTCAAAAAACAAAAAAACATCCAACCTGAATTAGTATGATGCATTTGTCATCAAAGTATCTGACTACTATTGCCTCTGTGAATTGAAAACTTTGCACTTCTACTCACTCTGCCTTTCTGCACTATTGTCAATCCTTCTCTGTGCTCTTCAGTATCTAACTGCTGTAGCCCCTTTCACTTTGATATATGACTGCATCAATCCCACAGATTCATCCCGCTACTATGTACTTTGGGCTACCATAGCAAGGTACGATCCATGAGATAAAACCTCTCAATGGACCCTGCCCAATTTCAACCTTCTTGGAACTATCACTTCATATCACCCCACCTCACACCTGGAGGTATGGCTACATGTGATCTCTTTGCGCACTTGGATTGAAATTCCCCCCTAATGGAGGTATCTGCATGAGTGGATATGTTCACTCAGTCTCCTCTCTTCTTCTCCAATTATGTCTCCTCCACAATTGTCTCAGACTTCTTTTGGGGCTGCATGTTGAGAGATAATTTACTCTCCCTCTCAACCACCAAGTCTCTAACATTTGCCTTGCTCCTTAAGGCTTTGCATGCATCTTGAACCTCAAGAGCATACAAGTTCTTAACTCGTGAACCGATCTATTTCACCTCTCTCGTGGTGATGTGTCTAAGGAAAACCTTTCCCTTACTAAAAAACACATCATAGCCACGTTCTTCCAATACCGCGACTGATATCAAGTTCTTCTTTAGTTCAGGCACATACTTCACATCTGTCAAGGTGATAGAAGGTCCATGCTCCTTCTAAAAGCAATCGTGCCCACTCCTGAAACACTATACTTTCCGTCATCACCCATCTCTATGCGCATCTTGAGTTCTTTCTCCTCCAAGGCACTGAATAAAATTTTATCACTGGTCATGTGGAATGATGCTCCACTATCAAGATACCAAACAAAACCCATCATCGATGACACCATGCATGTGATGAGGGTAAAGTCTATTTCGAACTGAGAGGCCAATGCCTCACCTTCCGATCCTTCCAAGGATCCCTTCTTGGACTTCTTCAATGGGAAATTAGTCGCATAATGTCTCATCTCGTGATAATTAAAGAATCTCACTTTAGACTTGTCACCCTTCTTCCCTCCATGAGAAGAATTCAATTTGGAATGGGAAGCCTCCCCCTTCCCTTTCCTTGCCTTACTTTCTAAGGCCATACTTTCTTCATTATCATCCTTGGATGAAGAACCATCTAGTATGCTCCTCTTGATCTCCTCCTGCATAAGATCCGACCATAGTCGTTCCTAATCCGGTAGTTTCTCCCTTCCATTCACAGAGTCCTGGTAGCTATTCCAGCTCTTTGGAACGCCAAGGAGAGTGAGGCTCACCATATCATCATCGGCAGTATTTATTCCCACACCACTAAGCTCATCTCTGCAAGTGGTGAGCTTGTTCAGATCTATGGAAATAGTATCGCCCTTTTCCATCTCGATTCTTCGAAGCTTATCCTTGAATGCCAATTTCCTTTGGTCACTCTTGTTCTGGTAGAGGTCCTTCAATGTCTTCCACTTTGAATATGGAGTATCCTTCCCATGGAGACTCGAGACAATATGGTCTTGAAATCCCTCAAGGATGATCCGTCTCGCCTTCGCCACACACTTCTTCCACTCAGCCAACTCTTGTGCATTAGTTGAAGCTGGCTTTGGGATTTCTTGATCAATGAAATCGTTCAATCCATTGTCTTCTAATACAGCCTCCATTCTATATTTCCATGCTATGTAATTTGAGCTACCTTCCAAGGCATACTCGATTCTCAAGCCATACAATGCCATTGGCCAACCTTGAAGTATGATAAGAATTCAATTTGCACCTGCAGCCCCAAACTTAAAACTTCGAATTCTCTTCTCAGTATACTATTCATAGCTCCAATAAACTAGGCTCTGATACCATGTAGAAATTCTTCAAATTCTCTCGACAAATCTTGCTACTCTAGGATCATGTAGAAAATCTAACTATAGATTAACCCGATAATGCAATATAACCAAAGCTAAATACTATAATCTACTTCTACTATCAATTTGTGGAAGCTTAAAGATCGAGCAGAATCGAGCTGAACAATATAACCAGAAGAAGTTGAATCAATGGACAATACACATGAAAATACTTTGGGGAAAGCCTCAGGTAAAAAACCCCACTATTTATATTATCATACAAGGTGGAAATACATAGGAATTATACAAAGCCTTAGCTCTCACAACTATCCAGTTCTTAGTACAATCCTCGCAGATGCTCACATGCAATCCTGGCTTCTCACAATCCTTCCTCTCTGCCCTCCAACTCCTATTTCCTTGTGTTGTTCCTCTGGGATGATTCACCTTCAACCAAGTGGAACACTGCTCTCACACACTATCCGAACTACACAATCCTCAAGGTATTATCCTTTTGCATGCATGAGTTTTCTTTATAGGAAAACACATCCAACTGATAGTACATTTTCCTTGTCTTTAATCTCCACTGGGTCTTTCTCAGAATAGACATGCATGAGTTTTTGATGAGGCAATCTTCAATTAAATGGAGTACACTAGTTGAGTGCATGAATGCATCAATTGACTGTTAACTCTCTATTAGTTCCTCAAATAGTTTGGAACTAATTTAACTGGACTTAACTGAGTAAACTGAGTTAACTAATTACAACTCAAATATAACTCAATCTTATCTCCTAAACTTTAGGGATAACTCTTGCATGACTTCAGAAAGACTTCTAACTTGAATTTCTCCAACTAATTAATTTAAAATGAATTAATCAATTATTTCCAAGTACTAGTAAGACTAAATTCGATTTTAATTCTCAATTTAATTCAAGGACAAATTAAATTGGAATATTCTAGATTCTATTTTTATCATTTTTTGTTGCTATTTTCAACAGATGATGCAATGTCTGTCAGGGTCTCAAGTTGACGAGAACCCACATTCAGTTAAAGGCAACTCTAAGGTGGACTTTTAGATGTGTGATGGATTGTATGATGGGAGCATGCGACGGGTGGGCACATTAGGCGACTCGAGTTGGGAGTTCGGGCGGGCACACTCCTAGGTGAGGTGCCCATAAGCGAGCGATCGGTGTGTGGAATCGAAGTATGGAGATGAGAGAGCGGGTAGCTAGGCTGACCTGAGGGGAAATGATACACATGCGAAAAGGTAGTGATATATATTATATGAGTTGGGTTGACATGTGAATGTGTAGGTTGACGTGTACTTGGATGATGGGTTAACTATTAAAGGTCATGACCCTTGGTTTTTCCACATGGTAGCACGTATATATATTGGAGTGAATATGGTCATTCCAACCATCATCGAACCATTGAACAAGGAAAATAATGAAAAAATAACAACGAATGCGAGAGCCGAAGGTGACAGGCGAAACTGCAAGAAAAGCGAAGGTCAATTTTTTCTAAATGGGATTGCAGGATTTCTGATTTCCGATGGACCGAAAATCATTGCTCGGATAGTCAAACTATGCCAGGGCCGAGTTGACAGACTTGGAAACATTTTGGTTGGTTGACAGATCTGTGTTGCACATTGGTGGAACACGGGTTGCAACAGAATGTTGGGCGTAGGCGACCCAGTGAGCTGAGGTCGCTTCATCAGACCTTCGGGTCGGCCAACATGTCGTGTCACTTATGATTACAACAAGGGTAGTAGCATGGCATTTAGAGTTGAATGGTGGGCATAGTAAGGTGCCGAAGTGTTGGGTAGTGTGGGAAGATTGCGTAAAGGAGTGTTGAGGGTGTGGGTGAGCCGAAACAGTGAACGGTGGGCATGGTATTGTCGTATACAGTTTAGTAGTTCGGGAAACATGAAAAGTGCCATGACTTCAGTGATTTGCAGGCATGAATTTGTAAAATAGAGGTGCATAGGAAAAGTCTTGTTAGTTTTACTCAATTGCATCATTTTTATGTACAATTGAATTACAACAATTATATTTAGACTAATATTGGGGAGACTCTAATTTATGGGAGTTTCCCCTCCCACATGAAGATGTGTTGATTTTTTGTTGTGCACTTATATAATTAATTGAAGAGTTTATTTCCGCTATGATATAACACTTGAAGTAAATAATGTGCTAAGTGTTTGGTTAGGCATAGCCCTTACATTTGAGTATTGGTGAAAAGAAAAAGTGTAGCGGTGCTGCACCCAGCTATGTGTGGTTAAAAGACTACCACTGGAATAGGGGCGTGAAAGTTGGTATCAGAGCTTGATTCAGGGTGAGTTGAGCTTGATTGAATATTTGAAGCAGGGATACATCTACCTCTTCATGACATATGGTATCAGTGCCTCGCTTTCCACAAGGATTTGATTGAAGTTGAAAAAGTTCGATAGGGACAAGTTCTAGGGTCAAAGTTGAGTGGATTAGTGTATGGTCTTAAGAAGATCACAAGAAAAATTGATAGCAGACAACATAGAAGAACCTCAAGTAACAGGTGAATCTAGCTGGGATGCCTAATTTTTTTTATGGATAGGTTATTGGACCATATGGAGGATTTTTCTTCGAAGGTAGTGTCATTGGAAGCTGAGAATGTTGAAATGTGAGATAAGTTTACAACATTGGAAGAAGCATATGATAACCTCAAGGCCCGATACTGAAAGGAAATTTATACAAACATATAAGGAAGTCAAGGATGTAGGGGATGCAAGAGATCAAGGTTTGGGTGAAATATTGAATTTGGAAAAAGCCCTTGATTATGCTCAGAATGAAATAACTATTTTGAAGAAAGCAGTCGGGTAGGGACCAATTGGAGGGAATTCTCATGTGAAAGTCAAGGAACAGGATTCTTGTGATGGGATAAGTAGTTCCAAAGAACTTGACAATTTCTTATGGGATATGGAGCAATACTTGGAATGCTTAGGGATTCCTGATGATGAAGCTGAGGTAAAATTAGTTGCTCAATTCCTTACTAAGGATGTTAATATGTGGTGGAGACAGAACTTGGATCAAATTGCCAATGGTGATGGTGACGACATCTCTACCTGGGATGATGTGAATAAGTCTTTGTTGGTACCATTCCTTGACCTCCTTTTTCCTCTTGAAACACATCGTTTGCCTACCTTTTTCCTTCATACATCTCTTAGACCCCTTGAAATTGATTAGTTAACAGTATTATAGTTGTTAAATGCATTAGAATTGATTTATGAGTTTTATGTTAAATAATTAGGGATTTTTTATAAAAAGACTACAAGAAGTTGCAACATCCTGTAATTGGTTTATTGTTTGACATATGGCATGATAGCTAAGCTAAAGCAAAGGGTAGGGATGAAAAATCGAATGTACAAGCATGGACGAACACCTATCCTACAGCAGAACCAACACTCCTGAATGCACGGTCAATGACGGTTGATGAGCCCCAAAAATGGATAATTATTTGGGCTCATTCAACCTCCTAATTCAACTTAATCCACCATTATCATTAGTTTATTGCATGTTTTTTATTATATTTATGCTAATAGAGTGAATTGGGTTAGTCATTATGCCAACAAGTCTAATGTGTGCTTTGTGTAGTCTTTTTGGTCAATTTGGAGACAAAATTGAAAGTCTCAATGAGCACTTGGCAGCCAAGTTCGTGGGAGAACAAGGGAGAGGATTTGTAGGAAGGTGTCCCCTTCATTTATGGGCCCTTACCTCGAATTCTCCACCATCAGCTCGGAGTTCAAGGGCCACCAAATCAATTAGCACAAGGGCAGCCAAGCAAGTCAGGTAGGACTGTTGTTAACTACAAGTTTTGGGCAGCCGAGTCCCTAAAGTTTAGGAGGACTTTTGGGTCCTCAATTTGTATAAATAAGAAGGCTTAGGGCCTCATTTTGGTTAGCTAGTGGTTAGTCATTTTGTAGCCAGTATTTAGTCATTTTGTAGTTCGATTTTTAGGCAGTAGATTAGCTTTGGTTTCAGCACATTTTCAAGTTCTCCTTGTGGACAGTTTTTGGAATGTAACATTTCTTTTGATCAATAAAGATGAATCCAGCTTTGCACCAGCTCTAAATCTCTCTTAGGAGGCTGTAGCTCTTGGGGTTGGGCCCATCTCAAGCGCCCAGTACCTCCTTTGATTATCTTTATGTGTTTTTGCTGCATTCTTAGAATAAAATCTACCATTTAGATCTAAATCTTGTTTTGTTATTTAGGTTGCTTTTGATGATTAAAGTAGATTTTCATATTCAGATCGATTTGATAGGTTAATAACATAAAGGATCCTTGGAAAAAGGGCTCAAGCACCTCTGATCTTACCTCTCCCTCAGTGGGATCGTGAGTTGGGACAAAGGTGACCTTGCTGCCCAACAAAAACACTAGTTTGCTTGTCCATGCAATCTTTGGTGTAATGTTTTCATTTGTAGGAGTTAATCATGCGTTCAGGCCTTTTGAAATGCTTCTTTGCTTAAGTGTTGTACATGGTTCTCTTTATGAATAAAGCTGCTGTTCATTTGTTTCGTTGACAGTTAGATTAGATTAGCTAGGATTTCGATTGTGTGCAGGACTTAGTTGATTCGGTTAAGTGTACACCGTGAAGGGAATCTCCACCTCTCTCTCATCCACCCAAGCTTCATCCAGGCCAGCTGCTCCATCTCCTAGTTAGGTTCCTCGTCTCACAACTGTCCTTCTGCCCACGTAACCCTACTTTCTTGCTCCTCCATTGTCTTAGCCTTCTTTAAGCCAAGCCAGCTTTCCACACCCTCTCACCACTCCATCCATCAGTCCCTAGGTCATTTCAGGTCCCTATCCTACCTCCCTATCCATTCATGCACCTTACCTCACTCACCCATCCTCCAAAATCCAATTTTAAAACATCCTGTAGAAATTTCTGAACATCCTGTAGAAATTCCTGAAACATCTTGTAGAACCCCTGCAGACTTCCTGTAGAAGCTCACGAACAAGGTTTTTTGGCAACCAAACTTTGTGAAACTCTCTGGAAGAGTGTTAGGGGCTCCTTAGACCCTCTCGGTACCATCCCAACCTTTTCCAAGCATTTCTCCTCCTTGATCCACCCCTGCACAGTGAAAAGCCAGTTAAAAGCACATGCATAATAATTCTAATAACTTATTCAAAAATACGAAAAGATGTTTTCTTCAGGTAGAGGTAGTCTAGACACATGTATTTTACCTTCATAGAAGTAATGGCATCTCTTTCAGTAGTTTGCATTCTCATCTTTGCATCAGTAGGACTAGCTGGTAGAATTAGGGTTTGCTAGGGTTTGCGTTTCTTTTTGGCTTTCAGTTTCTTTCCGCAAGTAGATTAGCTTCCTTTGAGTTAGCTTTCATCCATTAGTTAAAAAGAGTCTTCTAAGAGCTCATAGAAGTTGGCTTAAGCCCCTAGCGGACTTGTGCCAGCTGACCAACTGACAACTGCGGCAAGAGCTAGTACTTGTGCATACAACACCGTCGCTTCCAAGTTTGTTTGTTTTTTTTTTTTTACAAAATCGGTTGCTTGTTATATTCAAAAAAGATGGAGGCGTCTAAGCTCCGATTTTACAATAGATGGAGTTACATATCTAACTTGTTTCTGGATTTCATTGTGGCAGTACACATGAGTACCTTTACTGCTTGCTTGTAAGGTCCTAGAGCAAGTATAGATTCTTATAAATTGGGACAGTAGAAGACTGGTTTTGCTGTACATTTAGACAATAGTGTTAGATCTGATTAGTCAGTCAGCTGAGGCCTCTGGTTGGCTGTAAAATCACAAGTTCTGCTGAAAAGTACATTTAGACAGGAATTGCTGCAAAAAGAGGTTTGATCAAACTCCTTGATAATAGAAGCACAGTCATATGGATAGAAGACTCCTTGGCATTTTGGCGCTGTCATATGGATCAAGGGATGAATTGGAGCAGGCTCGCTTGATTGCATAAGAGGCTTCCTTTTTCCCGTGAACAGGCATGGCTAGCTCTCTTGTCCACTTCTTGGTTGCTGGATCGAAGGACATGAAAAAATTGGCACTTCAAATTCTGAGACAGCATATTTTTACAGCGGCTTATGATTTGATGGAGGAAGAGATTGGATGCTTGTCTGTTGCTATTCATTAAGCTGACTATTATAGCCGAGTCGCCGAAGACAAGGGATTTATTGATCCCTTGGTTCTGAAGCTGCAAGAGGCCTTGAAACAGTCCCAGAGCTTCAGCTCGATTGTTACTCAATCTTCCCAGACCCCATTCAAAAGAGGACACCGTTGCACCTGAAGGATCCAGAATGATGCCCCCTGCGCCCGCAGCTCCCGGATTTGATTTGGAAGCTCCGTAAAAAAATAATGAATGAGTATTCTTTGAATGAAGCCATTTACCGAACTCATCTTTTGTAAGGCGGATTTTCCATTCTAGATTGTCAGATTTGCCAATGAATTTACGAATCTTTGTTGCTGATATGATGCTGGACCTGTCTATCAAATTCCAAATAAAGTTTCTCTCCTCTGTCCATAAACTGTCGGGATCGATTCTCTGTGTTAGCTTGACTGCTATTGTTTCCGATGCTAGACTGGTAGCTTTAAGGATTACGTGTCTGGTTGTAGTAGCTTTGTCTCGGAAGATCAAACTGTTTCGGGCGATCCAGATGCGCCACAGAAGAACAAACGGGATGGCGTTCCACACTCTTCTAGCTGGGTTTTGGTTCGCTGAGTGCCAGGGATAGCTTCTTCTCCAGTTGTTTAAGATTTCGACAATAGAATGATGGGGGTTCCAAATGGAGGGGGCAAAAGATGCGATATTGTTCCAACAATAGGCAGCAAAGGGACAGGATATAAACAAATGCTGTAAGGTTTCCTCCGCCGCTTGACAGTTGGGGCACCTGGAGGGTCTGAAGATGCCTCTCTTCCTGAGGTTCTCTGCAGTTAAAATTTTCCCATGGAGAAGAGTCCACATAAAGAATTTGATCTTTGGGATTGCTTCAGCTCTTTTTAGAATCTTCCTCTGAGCCCAGACTGCGGTGGGAAATTCCTTGCTGCTCAGGTAGCTGTAACCTGCTTTGATGGAGTAATTTGTTCCTGAAGGGTCCTAGCGAAACTCGTCCTTTGCGCCTTTGATGGTGGGTGCTATACTGTGTAGGCTGCTACAGAGAGAGCCAAAGCTATCTTTGAGATGATGGGGTATGGGTGGGAATTCCCATTGAACCCAGGCATTAGTTGAATCATTCCATTGGGAGATTTGACTCAGTTTGGATATGCCTTTGCTATGAAGATAACGAAGAATAGGATCGGTATCTGGGAGGTTGTTTATGGGAGGATTCCCCATGATTTTGTCCAAACCTATATTCACCGTTTCACCTCCTTTTGGCACTTTAGAGACATTTTGCGCCATGAATACTATGGCTTTTTTGCAGAATTTCCATATCTTTGTACGGTGTCTATTAGGGATTTCAGCATTGAGGATTTGCGATCTTGGCTGGCTGAGATATTTTGATTCTAGGACATTTTTCCACCATGCTGGTTGATTGTCCATAAGTCTCCAGATCAACTTCCCACCGAATGCTAAATTCATAATAGATGGGGACCTGATGCCCAGACCTCCATTCTCAGGACTTTGTATAACCTGTTTCCAGTTTACTAAGTTGAACTTTTTCTTTTCATTCTTGCCTCCTTGCCAGAGAAAGAATATGAGGATATTATCCATTTTTCGATGGAATGAAGCTGGAGCATGGGCAAGAGAGAACTGGTATAAAGGGAGGGAGGAGAACCCTGATTTTAGGAGAACCTGTCGCCCAGCTGGATTGAGCCACAGAGTTCCCCATCTCTGAAGTTTCCTTTTCATTTTATCCAGCGTTATGTCCCAGACTCCAGTCTTTGCTTTCCCTATGGTTACCGGCATTCCGTAATAACTGAAGTTGTCCCAATCTAACTTGCAGGGGACACCAAAAGTATTAGCAATATTATGTATCATTTGGGCCGAGACATTCCATCCATAAATACAGCTCTTAAGGTAATTAATTTTACCTCCTGAATATCTCATGAACTTGTCAAGCAGGGACTTAAATCTTCTTGCAATAATGGTGGTCGCCCCCCCTAGCAGTAGGGTGTCATCTGCAAATTGAGAGTGATTTATATTTTTGATGCCATCTTCAAACTTGATGCCCGTAATGAGGCCTGACTGCCTCTTTTGATCAAGGGCACTGCTAAATGATTCTGCCATAAGGATGAAGAGATAAGGGGATAAGGGGCAACCTTGCCTTAATCCTCTTGAGGATTGGAAGGAAGGACCAGGTCTTCCGTTAATGAGGGGGGCGATCCAAGGCCCAGAAATACAACATCTGATGACATTAATAAGGAGAGGTGAGAAACCCATCCTTTGGAGGATTGCAAATAAAAAAGAATGCCTTACCCTGTCAAAGGCATTGGCTAGATCTAGTTTTAGAATGAAGCCTTTCTCATTCCTTGCATGACTTGAATGTATGGCCTCTTGGACTAAAAGAATAGAATCTGAAATTTGTCTGTTTGCTATAAAGCCTCCTTGGTTGTCTGAAATCAGCATCGGTAGAAGAGGTTTAAGCCGAGAGGCTATGATTTTAGTGAAGATTTTATATGATGAGTTGCATAAGGATATGGGCCTGAAGCGAGAAAAATTGGATGGCCGGTTCTCCTTCGGAATAAGAGCCAAATGGGTAGCATTTGTGTATCCACCTATTTTACCTTTTTTTTGAATCCACTTGATGTATTTTATGAGGTCTTTCTTTATCAGCTCCCAGTAATCCCTATAAAAGCTAATAGGGAACCCATCCGGACCAGGTGCCTTGTTGGGATGAAGGGTCCAGATTGCTTCAACGATTTCTTCCTCTTTTATTTCAGCTGTCAACTTTTTGTTTAGATCATCTGTGACTTTAGGATGCAAATGCTGTAATAAGTCATCATAAGTTTCTTCCTCTTGCACCTCAGTTAAAAGGTCCTTGAAGTGCTCTGTAGCTGCTTCTTTAATATCTGCTTGTTCCACATGGTGTGTCCCTGCGCTGTCCGAGATAGCAGTGATGGTATTTCTGACTTGCCTAGCGGTGGCTTGCTTATGGAAGAATGACGTGTTCTTATCCCCGCTTTCCAACCATACTTGTCTTGATTTGGTGCGCCATTTTTCCTCCTCCTGCCTTTTAATTTTGCTCAGTTTATTGTACAACTCTTCTTCTTGAAGTTTTTTACTGTGGCAGTAATCCTTTTGCTCGATTGTGCACTGGAGTTCAGCGATTTGTAACTTTAGCTCATGCTTTTCCTGTTCTGGCTCCTTGTAATACGATTTGGCCCATTGTCTAAGCGCTCTTTGCACATTCTTCAGTTTGCTCTCCCATATGTAGCCTGGGGAGCCTTCAATATGCTGCCTCCAGGTGAGCTGAATGATATTTCGGGCAGCTTGTTGATCGCTCCAAATCTGATTAAACTTAAAAGGCAGCGGACCAAGGGCGCAGTGAGTGTTCAAATCGAGGGTAATTGGATAGTGGTCTGAGGCAGCGAAAGGCAAAATGGCGGAATTGACAGATGAAAAGGTTGACAAAAGAGAAATATTCACCAAGAATCTATCCAACCTCTCCATGATATTGTGACTGCCCAGTCTTCGATTGCTCCATGTGAACTTGCGATTTTTTGGAGTTATGTCTATCAGGTCACCAATGTGCATTACATTTTCCATTTGGTTCCTGAATGGGTCTGGCAGAAAATTCCCCCCTCGCTTTTCATTTGCATGAAGGATTAAATTGAAGTCACCGCCTACGATGGTATTGTTGCTGTCTCCTTCCAGGATGTGATTGCTAAGAGTTTCCCAGCATTTTCCTTTATCCCTGTAGTGATTGGGGACATATACATTGAAGATGACAATCTGCTGATGGCTGTTATTATTTCTCAGGACTGATTTTATCCAATGCTGATCGACTATCTCAGATTCACATTGCCAGTCATTCTGATTCCAGATTGTAGTAATTCCTCCAGAAGCTCCTCTCGCTTCGCATATGCTTCCTCTGTAATTTTTATACTTTCCAATGATTTTGCTGATTTCTGTTTCTCTTTGTTTCGTTTCCTGAAGTAATATGATGGATGGTTTCTCCTGCACTATAAGGTCTGTTAGAGCATTGATTTTAGCGGGGTGCCCAAGTCCCCTGCTGTTCCATGAGAGTATTTTGATCATTTCAAACCTATGTTTCGAGAAGGTGCTCTGCCTCCCTTGTCTTTGCTTGCTACTTCTTGATCTTTTGTGGCCTGAATGTAGGATTCTATTGGATGCTGCAGGCCAAGTGCTATGTCTTTCTGCGCGTTTTCATCCCTGTGCTGCTTTGTAGTCTTTCTTCCCGGCTTCTTTTGTCCATCAAAGGAGGAACCCTGGTCCTTAGAGTTGCTACGGGTAATTCTAGGGGGGAGAGGTTCAGTTAAGAGAGGGGGGTGGGCACTCATATGAGGGGAGGAGGACTGTTCAGGAGGGGAGGAGGGTTGGGCAGAGGGGATCGAGGGGGAAGGGTCATCTTCAGGGAGGGAAAGAACATGGAAAGGGTTGGTGGATGGAGGAGAATGAAGGGGATTTTCAAGAACAGGGGAGTGAGATAGATGAGGAGGGGAAGGCGGAGGAGACGGGATATGGGCAGAGGTTTTAAGAGAAGAGGGACCAGGTTCATTGGGAAAAGAGGGGCTAGGGGCAGATTTTTTTTTTTTACCACTTCCCATTGTTGATCTTGAGTATTATTATCCACATTAATAATCTTAGTGCAGCGATTGGAAAAATGACCATACTCATGACATACCTTACATTTGAAGGGGATCTGTTCATAGTCGAGCTGTTGTATGTGTGACCATTCATCGACTTTGATCTTGATAGCTTCTGGAAGTCCTTTGCCCAGATCGACCTCGACGCAGATACGAGCGCAGGCTTGCATGTTGTCTCTTGGTTCGCTTCTGTCAATATATTTGCCGACTGCGTTTCCAATGGCTCTTACAGAGTCATCTCCCCAGCAGTGTAATGGGAGATGTGGGAGACGAACCCAAACAGGAACTGCATTAGGAATGTCAAGCTCTGGATCGAAATCTGGTGTCCACTTGTTTAGGTACAGACCTCTGGAGTCCATAAAATATGGTCCGTTGCGAAAAATCAGATCCTTGTCATTCTTTGTCTCGAAATGAAAGGTAAAGTAGCCTTTCCCGCAGAATCTAATGGCAATTTTTCCTTGTATTTTGTCCGACCAGTTTCTTTCCACCCACCTCTGAACAGTTTTAGGTGAGGGCCAAAGACCAGTGAATTGTCCGATCAAACCTTTTTCGGCCAGAGCTAGAGCAGCCAATCTAGGCACAGATGGAGGAAGGGAAACCTCCTGAAGTCCTTCTAATTTTTTAACAAATTTGGAGAGTGTTGGGCGGTCTCGTTGAGGCGGCAGAGAGCTGACAAGGGCTGAGAAGGCCTGTTGCTGGGCAGACTCCTCCGGCGGAGTCTCCGGAGGAGCCATCAGGAGGAGAGTGAGCGCAGACCAGAAGGCCGAAGGCGGCGCGCGCGCTAGGTTTCTCGGGAGCTCCGTGAATATTAGGTGCTTCCTCCTCTTCTTAGGCAGAAGGAATCATGTCTAATGTCGCTTCCAAGTTTGTTACGAACTACCGGGTCGATAAAATTAAAGAAGGGAGTTCCAGGAGTTGTAGCATTATTGCTACAATACTGGAGCCCACCAATGGTCAAAGCACAGCATGTTGGCGACAAAAGCGGCAACAGCATAGGATTCTAAACCGATTTAGTTTTGTTCCTTTTTGAAATCGGTTCAGAATGGAAACAACTTAAAAAAAATATGCCATAACAAAAGCGGCAACAGCCGCATAACGAATGTACATTCGTTCTGAAATATAAACGTTGTTAGACATATGTAAACACAATTATGTGTTGTTAGTTAGTTGTTATCAGTGTATCGTTTTGAAAAACAGAGCTTTTGAACTTAATACCAGAACTCAGTTGCAGTCACGATTTTGTTGTTGTGTTGACTCTATAGTTGCTTGAGCGCAGTCCAGTATACCTTTGAAACGCGGACGGGCCCTGCGTGGAACGGGTATACTGTCATTTCATTTCATTTGCAACTTCTGAATATTCAATAGTATGCACAGTGATTAGAGTTTGGTTTATGCTTTCGTTGAGTTAATTAGCAATTCGTATGAGTAAGGTTTATGATGGTGGCTTGAAGGATTCATCGCTGAGATCGTTGAATTGTATCCTGTAAGGGATCTGATCTTTAATTATTTTTAAAAGCATCTTCATGAACCCTGTTTCTCATGTATTTGAATTTTAAGTATGCTTATGATTTTAGTATGTTTCAATCTTTCATGAATGATAAACATTGAATGCTGAGTTTTCACTGAACAGGGGTTTTATGCACAACATCCTCGTAAGGGGATTGAAATCTTGGTTTAAGTAATACACAGTGTTTTAAAATAGGTAGATGAATTGAGTGACCTGAGTGTCCAGGTGATAGGGAGCATACCTCAACCTTCCGTAAAGAAGTTCTGTAACCTACCATCATGAACACTTAGTTAGGAATCCTTGATGTCTATAGATTGTAGATGCATGCCTCGAAGTTTAATTATCCTGGTCGATAATAAATATAGCCTAATCTAGCACCCTAGATAGGACACTACATTTTGGCGCCGTTGCCGGGGAGGCGTAGTTAAAGGATTTAAAAAGAAAAAAAATTCAATAAACAAAAACGAGCAAAAACATAGATTTAGAAATCATGTTCACTTATGCCTAGATCTAGAGATAATCAAGGTAGATTCATAAAAACCCCCCATCCAAAAACTAACCTATCATCAGGAGCAGACTCTTTAGGAAATACAACAACAGCTGAGGAAGTCACCATACAAGCATTAGAGGATAAACAAAAGTCAGGGCAAAGACTTACTCTCATCGAAAGGCAAACTTTATTAGCACATAAATCGCAGAAGAAACACTTTCCTAGATCCTCTACACAAGGAGAAAGCAGCACAGTGACCGAACAATCTTTCTTTAATCTTCTCTTTAAAACAAGTGACACTAACACAGAGGAACCTATTAAAATGGCTGAGGAAGGAGATGGATCAGTACTAAATCAAGGACGAACAGATGAAGAAGAGTCAACCTTTAAGTTTCCTATTCATGAACCACAAGAAGATGATGAGATCAAAATGAAAAACATACCTCCATCCGTGCTACCAAACTTTTATGGTATGGCTTCAGAAGACCCAGACTCATTCTTGTTCGAGTTTGACATTGTATGTCGAACATATGGTTACACAGATGATTCCCATAGGCTTAGACTCTTCCCAGCGACATTAAAGGCATCAGCCTTAAGATGGTTCATGAGGCTTGGTGAGCATGCGATAATTGATTGGGATGGCATGAGAAGAATATTTCTAAAGAAATATCAACCTTATTGTAGATCCAAAGATTCCAAAGATGATATCTTTAGAATGAGCCAACAAGAGGATGAAACCTTAGAGGAATACTTAGAACGGTTTGTCTACAACTTACAAAAATCCAAACACCAAACTATGCCTCTTGATTTGATTCGCACAATATTCTTGAAAGGCATCCGAGAGGAATACATGGATGATCTTAATTTGATGGGCAAAGGTGACATTTCTACCTTACCTTTTGAAGAAATCGCTGAATTATGCGAAAAGTATTCAAGGAGCAAAGCTAAAATTGGAAAAAGAACCCTGTCATCCAAAGTCACAAAATCTGCTTTAGCAAGTGTCACAAGGGCTGAAATAGGGAATCTGTTAGAAGAATTTAAAACAGATCTGTTAAGCACCTTAGGGAACCAAATTGACACTCTAAAAGCTAAGAAGAAACAAGAAGATGAAGATCAGATAATGGCTATCTTCTGCCCAAAATGCCGGAAGAAACATGCCTTAAAAGACTGCCCATTAGAAAACATCCAAGTTTGTGCCTTCTATACTGAAAATCATGATATATTTAATTGTCCTAAAGTTAAGGTTTTCCAGAACTGTAATATGGCAGCCAATGCAGAGATGGAAAATGTGTATTACATGGGCAAAAAGAGACCATGGCAACCAAGACCAGCACCTCAAGGTATGTTTCCAAATCAAAATTTGCAATTTCCTGTAAATGATCAAATGTATGCTCAGAATTCATGGAATGTACCCATGCCATGGCAACACCAAAATCACCCACAGCAACAATGGAGACCATCTCAACAATACTCTCAATCATATCAAACATATCCTCAATCATACCAACCATATTCGCAGCCATATCAACAATATCATTAGCCATACTCATCACATCCTCAACCATATCAACAGTATCCTCAGCAGCAAGTTGTTTACCAACCTCAACCTACTCAACAAGCACTGCCTGCTCCTCCATCAATAAATCCACCACAACTGCAATTTCCATCTAACTCACAACCTCCCAAACCTACTCAAATTCCTGCTCAATCTGTCCCAAATCCAAATAACAGAGCAGAGAGGCCAGCCTACAATGTAGAAGAGGGAACCTCATATCCCACACTACCCTTGCAAAATATCAACTTGAGGTCTGGTAAGGTACTCCACAAAGATTCTCCAACAATTGATAAACAAGGAGAAAACACAGAAAATGAAAACGAAATGACAAATCAAAGAAAACTAAACGATGATACCAAAGATAAGCAAATGCAACCATTGCATCCACCTTTTCCAGACCGATTGGTCCAAATGAAACTTCCAATGTCTATACCACAGTTTGATGTTTTAGATGAGCTCAAGAATGTCTATATAAAAATTCCGCTACTGCAAGCCATAAAAGACATTCCCATATATACTAAAGCAATCAAAGAAATGTGTCTTAAGAAGCCCACTAGGAAAAGGATTGATCCACAAACTATTCATGTTATAGGACATTTAGCTGGCCTTATGACAAATACCATCTCAATGGAAAAGTATGTTGATCCTGGTATCCCCAGAGTTACTACAATCATTAACAACATACACATTCCAAACACTTTAATAGATCTTGGGGCTGCAATAAATGTCATGACTCTTGAAACCATGAGAACACTCCAACTCATAAATTTGCAACACACAACGATTGTTCTAGAACTAGCTGATAGGTCTAAAGTGATTCCTGAAGGGATTTTGGAGGACATAATTGTTTCACTAGACTCTTGGGAGTATCCAGTGGACTTCTTAGTTCTTCAACCCAAATCCAATTTAGGAGGGCACCCTATCATCCTTGGTAGACCATGGTTAGCGACTGCTGATGCATTCATAGGATGTCGATTGGGCAACATGATCATTTCAAGAGGGACCGAAAGAAAACAACTCACTCTTTATCCATCGGCACAATCACCAGCAGTAACACACAATTTATGGCTTGATGATAAATACAATGATAAAGAATAAGTACAATCTGTTTTTAGCATCGACCAAATCTATGATTTCCAAGAACAAAATAATAATGATTTGGTAGAATTTTTCCTTTCTCAACCTGATATTTCCGAAAATTTGAGAAACGACCAATATCATGCTGCAGATGTGCTTTTAGCCCAAAATTTTCAGGAAACATGCACCATCCAATCTTTGCAAACAATATTTCACGATATTTTTCCAGTTCAATCCATCACAAACACACATAGTCAGATCATAGAGATTAGTCCAGGGAAAAATTTGAACATTGGCAATCACCTAGACTCATCTCAACAAGAGAAATTGATTCAACTATTGGGAAAATACCAGAAAGCATTTTCTTGGGACTACACCGATATGCATGGGATTCACCTCGACACCTGCACTCACCATATTTATACAGATAGTACTATCAAACCAGTGAGGCAACCGCAGAGAAGAATGAACCCCATGCTCCAGGATATTGTCAGAGAAGAATTGCAAAAACTGTTGAGAGTTAATTTTATATATCCTATTTCTGATAGTCAGTGGGTATCCCCATTGGTTATAGTGCCCAAGAAAAATGGTAAGTGGTGCATTTGTGTTGATTACAGACAATTGAACAAAGCAACGCTCAAAGATTATTTCCCACTACCATTTATTGACCAAGTGTTAGACACATTAGCTGGGAAATCATCATTCTCTTTTCTTGATGGTTTCAGTGGCTACAACCAGATCAGGATAGCCTCAGAAGACTAGGACAAAACCACATTCACTTGTCCTTGGGGCACTTATGCTTATAATGTTTTTCCATTTGGACTTTGCAATGCTCCAGCTACATTTCAGAGAGCTGTATTAGCTATTTTCGCTGATTTAGTTCATGATTGTGTTGAAGTTTACATGGATGATTTTTCAGTGTACGACAATTCATTTGAACATGCATTAGAGAACCTTGAAAGAGTTTTGAAAAGATGTATTGAAGCTAATCTGTCCCTGAGCAATGAAAAGTGCTTTATGATGTTAAACGAGGGAATAGTATTAGGCCACTATATTTCTTTTCAAGGCATTAAAGTTGATCCAGCAAAAATCCAGATCATTGTTGATTTGCCAATTCCAAAGAATCAAAGAGAGGTAAGAAGTTTCCTTGGGTATGCAAGCTATTACAGAAGGTTTATTGAACATTTTAGTAAAATAGCTTTACCTTTGTTTAAGCTTCTAACAAAAGATGTACTTTTCAACTGGAATGAGAACTGCCAGCAAGCATTTGAAGCACTCAAAAAGAAGTTATCAACCGCACCAGTCTTAAGGGGGCCTAACTGGAGCCTACCATTTCATATCTTTACAGATGCATCTGACACTGCAGTAGGTGCCTCATTAGGCCAAAAAGAGGAATCTTGTAATTATGCCATTTATTTCATTAGCAAAAATCTAACACCTGCAAAATCAAACTACACAGTCACAGAAAAGGAAACACTTGCCATCATATATGCTGTGAATAAATTCCGACATTATATAACTGGTTATGAAGTCTTTGTACATACTGACCATTTTGCCATTAGACATTTAATGAATAAACCAATAACTAGTGGCAGAGTTACCAGATGGTTATTATTGTTACAGGAATTTAACATCACAGTGTTAGATAGACCAGGTAAAGAGAATCAGGTGGCAGATTTTCTTTCTAGACTGCAAAATCCAGGTGAGGTTGTTTCGGTTGAAGATTTTTTCCCAAATGAAAATTTATTTGCAATTTCCATAGTGAATCCTTGGTATGCTGACTTGGCCAATTATTTGTCTACAGGAAGGACACCTCCATACTTTACTCCAAAGGAAAAGAAGAGACTAGTCAAACAAAGTGCTCGATACTCATGGATTAATGGCGATTTATTTTACACTGGTTATGATATGATTATTAGACGATGTGTAAGAAATGATGAGATAATTGATATTTTAAAATCTTGCCATGATGAACCGTGTGGTGGGCATTTTGCAGCTAAGCGAACAACATTCAAAATTCTTAGTCTTGGATACTACTGGCCATCCATTTTTAAGGATTCCAAGAAGTATGTGAAGAGTTGTGACAGCTGCCAAAGGATGGGCAGGCCAACAACTACAGATGAGATGCCACTTCAGCCCCAAGTTCACCTAGAGCCATTTGAAAAATGGGCTCTAGACTTTATAGGACCCATTAACCCAACCTCCAATGGTAAGAAGTACATCTTAGTATGTACTGATTACGTAACAAAGTGGGCTGAAGCAAAAGCACTAGTTAGAGCCACCGAACAAACAGTGGTAAACTTCCTTTTTGAAGAGATTTTTGTAAGGTATGGAGTACCAAGGGAAATAGTGACTGATCAAGGTACTCAATTTACTTCAAAGTTAGTGAAGGACATCATAGACAAATACCAAATCAAGCACAGAATAAGTACACCTTACCATCCACAGGCCAATGGGCAGGTGGAATCCACAAACAAAACTTTGGAAGGGATCATCACTAAAACTGTGGCAATGAACAGAAAGAATTGGGAAGAGAAGCTCAAAGATGCACTCTGGGCTTACAGAATTACGTGGAAGAATACTACAGGATTTACACCATATCAGTTGGTGTATGGCAAAGAGGTAATGCTTCCTATTGAGTTTCAAATACATACTTTTAAACTGGCTGCAGATTTGCAAATTGACCTGGACCAAGCACAACAAGAAAGAATTCAGCAGTTGAACCAACTGGATGAAATGAGGCAGCAAGCAGAGGAAACCACAATCCTCATGCAAAAACAAAGGAAGCAGTGGCATGATGCACATATCAAGAAGAAGCAGTTCAAGGAAGGAGATTGGGCTTTACTTTTTGACTCTAAATTCAGAGATCATAAAGCCAAGTTTACCACACATTGGATGGGCCCATACCAAATTATTCAGGCTTATGACAATGGTTCAGTCAAGCTCAAAACTATTGATGGAGAAGGTCATTCCTTTACTGTCAACGGTCATCGCCTGAAACTTTACACTAAGCCCATCAGCAAGCAAAATTTTCTCCAAACAGTATCTCAACAAAGAGAGGTTGAGATACTGCAGCCTCCAGCTGCAGTATCTCTGCCTTAGTTCATTTCATTTCAATTTAGAAATTCAAAAAAAAAAAAAAAAAAAAAAAAAAAAAAAAATCTAAAAAAAAAACACAACGAAAAAAATAATAAAAATGGGTTAGATGTGAAAACCAGACTCTGGCACACTCTAACCCCGAATTCTTACTTGAAAACCAATTCGTTGGCGGGTAAGAATTCCTTTTCTTCTGTTTCCTGTTTGATTCATCAACTGAATAATGACTTGAGGACAAGTAAAAACTTTAGTAGGAGGGAGAAGCATCAGCATTTTGTTTTCTTATCTCATTGTAAATTCTCAAAGATTTGTTATCTCATCTCCTCACTGTAAATTTCCAAAGAAGTTTGTTTCAGCACTCCAGATTTCAATAAAGAAGTTGTTTTGTCATTGTTTTATCTCAGAGGGACCTGGTTAAAAACATTATGCAGGGGGACCTGTTCTGTCCAGAAGACCATGTCACCAACACCAGCAGTAATGGGACCTGTTCAAGACACATAAAAGGGCCCTGTGAAGAGACTGTTACTTCAAGATTACCTCAACAAAGCTTCATCAAGTTTCAACAAGGATCCACAGGTTGCTGGTCACCAAGACTTCATCAAATACCAAAGATCAAGGAACCTGTATACATATAGTTCTTTTTCCGGATTTCAAAGAAGCTGCATGAACATTTTCCAGATCTCAGAGGGACCTGTTGCATTCGAATCTATCTCAGGGGACCTGTTATGAACAACAAAGAATAGTCAAAAGAGACTAGTCCTACCTAGCATGCCAATGCAATGCTTGAACAACCAACAAAAGTGTAATGTATTCCTTATTCTTAACATTTAAATTCTTAGATTAATTTTTAATGTTAAATTTAATAACTGTGATTGCTACGATCAATTTCAGAGACACCTCCATACCTATCACTCCTTATCCTATTGTTAATCCCTACCATCTTCCAATACTCCAACCCATATCATACTTATATGATTTTGTTAATCCCCTCTCATATCGCCTTTTCAATCTCTGTTACCAACCAATCAGACCTTACAGCCATTCCAATATTTCTATTTGGCCGGGCACCAAAAGAAGCAGGACACGTGGTGAATTGTTTGAAAACCAAATGTTATGCGAGCTTGTTCATTATGTTTGAAAAGGCCGAATTATGATTTAACCACCCGACGAAGCCAAATGATGCAAACGATTACCTGAAATCATATCCCAGTACTTCATATATGCTTCTAGCGCTTTTATGATGGCATCCATACGACCAGTACAACCATTCCTCTGTTCCAAAAGATGAATATGTTATGAATTGAGTAAGCCGGTTATTTCATTATCATTCTCAGTTATTCTATGTTATCATTCGACTCCTGTGACTTCAACAGTAAGGGCTGAAAGTAGCAAGCGCCACGAAAGGAAAATGTAGTCAATTGGGTTCGACCTCCACCATAATTACAAGACAGTCAATTGAGCATCGCTTGGGTTACTAAAGGAGCTAGTGTTAAAGGGTTGAGGACGCCACCAAGTCAGCAGTATTGAGGTGGAAGACAAAAGGTAACAAATCAAAACTTCTTTGTTGAATTTGCAAAACATACACAAAGAAGAGTTAGCGCAAAACTCTCTGCCAAAATGACCAATAGGGTCGAGCCAAGCATATTCGACAGTTCCCAGTATCACGAAGATTGTATTTCAATTCTTAAAGAAATACAGTGGCTGCCCTTTTTAGAGAAATTTCGTGGAAGTAATGAAGAGGTCACCAAACAATTCGCTTTTACATTCAACGGAGAGAAAGCTCGGATAGGTAATTTTTCATTCAGAGTTTCGAAAGACACCATATTTCAGTCCCTAGGGATCAGCCCAGAAGGGGAGAAGTACTTCAAGACAAAGCAATTTAAAGAGAAGTCATGGACTCAATTTATGTCCAGGTCCAGGGTTTCATCCGTTAATTGGAAGAAAGGCGTCCCAAGGAGTTGGCTGGTGCATCCCTGGGACGAGGTGGTCTATATCATCCAAAAGTTTGTGACTTGTGAAGGCCGCTACAGTATTGTTTACTTGTACCATATCAAGTTACTGTTACATTTGAAAGGGCAGTGTGTTATCAGTCTGCCATACTTCCTCTTGCAAAGCCTAACCAAAATGTCGAAGACCATCCAAAAGCAGAAAGGTAATGAAGACAAGAGCTTATATCACTTTGGGCTAGTTGAAATTCTTATTGAGTATGAGTTACAGAGAAGAGGGAAAACGTGGAAGGAATTCTTGGCTGCCAACCAAATTAAAGATGAAGAAGACAAGGAAGAACTGCAGGAGAACTCAGGATTTATGAATGATATCGATGAAGAGATTCCTATACACAAAGCAAGCAAGGTACCTCCACCTGTTAGCAGTGTGAGGACAAGAAAAATGAGAAAAGAGGATGCTCAGGAAGTAGAGAAAGATAAAATTTTTACCACCTATACAAGAAGAACCAGGAGAGCATCAAAGGCCCAGCTACAAGAAGACCAGCCTGAATCAAATGCACCTATACCGATGGATATTGAAAGTAGTGCCCACTCGTAACCTGGACCAGGAGCTGAGATGGAGGTTGAAAGCAATAACAGGCAAGAAAAATATTCACAACCTGCCATTAAGAAACAAAAGAAACTGGAGAAGCAAATTGAGAAGTTAAAGGAAGAACTAATGAAGGCCAATATGCTGGAAAAAGTTATCAAGAAAGAAAATGAAATGCTCAGAGCATAGAGTAAAGAGACTTAACAGAAAAATGAAAAGTTAAGGGAACAAATCAAGGAACTTGAAGCTGAACAAACAGATATTTGTAAGTGGGCCCCTAAATGGTACAACCAAAAGAAGGTCCTCAAGGAAAAGTACAAAAGTTTAAAGCATGAGCTCCATGGTCAGAAGGATGCCTAGGTGAAGAAGAATGTGGATACATTGTTGAAGGCAGCAGAGGTACAGGCAAGGACAGAGTTCAGAGGAAGCACATCGGGGTTAGCATGAGATCATGCTAACTCATTAAGTCGGGGAGAGACGTTGGTACCATTCCTTGACCTCCTTTTTCCTCTTGAAACACATCGTTTGCCTACCTTTTTCCTTCATACATCTCTTAGACCCCTTGAAATTGATTAGTTAACATTATTATAGTTGTTAAATGCATTAGAATTGATTTATGAGTTTTATGTTAAAGAATTAGGGATTATTGATAAAAAGACTACAGGAAGTTGCAACATCCTGTAATTGGTTTATTGTTTGACATATGGCATGATAGCTAAGCTAAAGCAAAGGGTAGGGATGAAAAATAGAATGTACAAGCATGGACGAACACCTATCCTACAACAGAACCAACACTCCTAAATGCGCGGTCAATGATGGTAAAAGCACAACATGTTGGCGAAAAAAGCAGCAACAGCATAGGGTTCTAAACCGATTTAGTTTTGTTCCTTTTTGAAATCGGTTCAGAATGGAAACAACTTAAAAAAACTATGCCATAACAAAAGCGGCAACAATCGCATAATGAATGTACATTCGTTCCGAAATGTAAACGTTGTTAGACATATGTAAACACAGTTATGTGTTGTTAGTTAGTTGTTATCAGTGTATCGTTTTGAAAAACAGAGCTTTTGAACTTAATACTAGAACTCAGTTGCAGTCACGATTTTGTTGTTGTGTTGAATCTATAGTTGCTTGAGCGCAGTCAAGTATACCTTTGAAACGTGGACGGGCCCTGCGTGGAATGGGTATACTGTCATTTCATTTCATTTGCAACTTTTGAATATTCAATAGTATGCACAGTGATTAGAGTTTGGTTTATGCTTTCGTTGAGTTAATTAGCAATTCGTATGAGTAAGGTTTATGATGGTGGCTTGAAGGATTCATCGCTGATATCGTTGAATTGTATCCTGTAAGGGATATGATCTTTCGTTAATTTTAAAAGCATCTTCATGAACCCTGTTTCTCATGTATTTGAATTTTAAGTATGCTTATGATTTTAGTATGTGTCAATATTTCATGAATGATAAACATTGAATGCTGAGTGTTCACTGAACAGGGGTTTTATGCACAGCATCCTCGTAAGGGGATTGAAATCTTGGTTTAAGTAATACACAGTGTTTTAAAATAGGTAGATGAATTGAGTGACCTGAGTGTCCAGGTGATAGGGAGCATACCTCAACCTTCCATAAAGAAGTTCTATAACCTACCATCATGAACACTTAGTTAGGAATCCTTTATGTCTATAGATTGTAGACGCATGCCTTGAAGTTTACTTATCCTGGTCGATAATAAATATAGCCTAATCTAGCACCCTAGATAGGACACTACAGTCTTTGTAGACTCATTTTAGCCCACAAGATGATACTTGGGATGCAAGGATGAATATTAAATACATTACACAAACATGGAGTCTACAAGCATATCAACGAGAATTCTCGAGTGCGATCTTGGAGCTACCTGACATGGCAGAGAAAGAAAAGGTATTACACTTCATTATAAGATTAAAACCTTGGGCGCACAATGAGGTGAAGAGGAAAAAGAAAAAAACTCTAGAAGAAACATTTGTTGCAGTTCATTGACTGGTAGAACATTATGATGAAGGGACCAAAGAGAGAAAGACGAAGTCCGATAAACTGAGGGAGAAAACTATAAAGGACGAGCATTCAAGATCGAGTGGAAAGTCGAAGACGAAGAAGCCGCTGAAATGTTGGTTCTGTAGAGAGAACCACATGGTGAAGAATTGCCCTTCTAGACCAATGGTAGATACAACAACACAAACCGATGGAAAGAAAAAGAAAGAGGAATCAATAGTTGGGGTGATGCAGATTTTAGGAGCAGTAGTGGCAACGGAGGTTATCCCGAGGTGGGATACTGAGAGGAACAAATTGGAGTATGTTAGCATGAAGGTTTGGCAAGGAACTTTAATCACTATGGTGGATAGTGGTGTGTTCCATAACTTCATCAGGGAGGAAGATGTGAGAAAAATTGGATTGAAGTTCTCACCAATCCAAGCTCGTCTTAAAGCAGTGAACTCTTGTTAGGGTCGAACCCTAACCCCTCTATTTATGTAATAAGCCCAATGGGCTGAGTCATATTCATATTTAGTTAGATATTCAATAAAGCTCGTATTAATAATTGTAAGTGGTTGACCCATATTTAAGAAATGTACCACAGTTAGTTGCAGATGAGCCATAGTTAATAAATAAATTGGTTAACCCATGTTATGCAAAGGACCACTAGTTTTTAGGTTGTTGGAGGTCATTTAGCTATAAATAGTCGTAGTTAGTAAGGCAAATATCATTGAGTATTATTTTTAATCAAGCATTTCTCTGCTGGAGGTTGCCCCCTCGAAGAGGAAAGTGAACATTGAATCTATTTATGAATAATAAAATGCTTCTTGTTTTTCTCATTTTATTCTATGTTCTTGGTTATATTTATTCGCTTTTCTGGTATTCTGGAATTTCTCGCAGGTCAAGAGCATAACAAGTGGTATCAGAGCACTTTCTAGGGTTGGTTGTATCTCCAATTTTCACAGAAATATTTTAGGTTAGAGACGTCTTCTGACGTCTTTAAACCACGGGATCAGTCGTTGAGTGCATAAACCTGTGGACTTGGGGAGGCATGCACGCAGGAACTACAAGAGGTGTACATGCTTGTTGGACTCCCTTGTAACCCCGGTGGGTAGCCCTTCAAGTAGTAGTGTATTAGAGAGAACCGTGCATGGACTCCACCTCCACATACCCTTGGGTATATCTGAAGCCCCCTACGCTCACCTAAAACCAAGCCTTAGATAAGCCGTCAACCATCTTTCTGCTATAGTACACTGAGAACAACACTCGAGGATATTACTTGCAAGTACGATAGGGTAGTCAGGTAGTATGGCAAAGGGTGTGGTTGATCCTCCTTAGTTAGCACCCTGAAAGATTGGGCTGAGTACTATTATTGGACCCCTATGTATATTCAGATTTGTAGCACCTAACACTCCTTTGTGATCGTTGTTCCCTCTGCTCTCTTAAGATCGCCCACTATCTTATCTTCCAGATCAGATCCATCGGTTGGGGTTCTACTGTCTATGTGTAAATCAGATCCAGTAGTCAGGGTTCTGCCGTCGTCGTGCAACTCACATTCAATAGTTGGGGTTTCACATTTCCGATAAGAATCTTTGAGTAGTGAGGCTTGCTACTACTACATTTCGGGCCCTATTTTCACAAGATATTGGGCAAGATCAAGTTTTCCAAAATTCATCCATTGCAGTATTGATCAGCGGGGAGTAAAACTCCTTTTGGAGTAAAAAAAATAAAGACTTATCCCATAAGCTTCAAGACAATGAGTTGATCACAGTGGTAACCATTTACTTGTCAACCTCAATTTTCTGGTAGTCCCAAATTTTTCCGAAGTTACTTCCAATGACCCCCAATATATTCTTGAGCTTTCCCTCTTTCCAAGAAGACTACTCTTAAGTAATTAACCGAGGTTTGTGTATGTTAGGTACCAAATCTCAAGTCATGGCCTATGAGAAGATTGAGAGCCTTGAAAAAAGGTTGGATGAGTTCCAGGGCAATATGGACTGAATTACCACCTCGCTTTCACAACTCACCAATATGATGCTGAGGTATCATTGGGAGGAGCATAGTCTTGATGAACACCTTAAACACAAATCTAGCCATCACATTCACTTCCATGGAAATCACCAACATTCCCAACCTCGGCCACCCAAGATGGAGATGTACAAATTTGATGGATCTAATCCTACAGTATGGGTAGCACAACTGGAACAATATTTCTCCCTTAATGATATATGTGAAGATCAAACTAAAATATTTGTGGGACCCCTTTATTTGGACCAAGAAAGATGGCAATGGTGGCAGTGGCATCATAAATTTTATCCCGGGAACATAACTTGGCACATGTTCTCAAAATCCCTATGTGACGCTTTGACATGGAGTCTAATATTTTGGGACGTCTCACAAAGCTCTGACAGATAGACATAGTAAAAGACTACATTGCAGCCTTTGAGACATTGGCCATTATAAATGATGGTCTAGGCGATGACTTCTACTTGGAGATTTTCATCAGTGGTCTCAAAGAAGCCATCCAAGCCGATGTTGGCATGCATCACCCACCTATGTGGATGGACACTTGCAAAAAGCCTGTCGAGGTGGAACTTGCCTTAGCTACCCAATCCACTCATCCAAATTTCATAGAAAAGGGGCTTCCCACCTAGGATCAAGGTCATACCCGAACACTTAAGGTTCAAAAGGTGTCTCCAACATAAATGGATGAAAGAAGAAAACAAGGATTGTGCTACTACTGTGACGAAAAATACTCCCCATGGCATAAATGCAAGGAACCAAAATTCTTTCAAATTGATGCTACTAATAACAACTCATATGAGGAGTCCCCACCCCTTGTAGGGCCCGAGGATGAAGTTGAGGAAACCAAACCTGACAATGATCTCGCAACTACACTAGATGAACTAGTTATCTCACTACGTGCTTTGGTGGTAATTTCTTCGCCTCAAACCCTCAAAATTTGAGGCTTTATTAAACATCGACCAATAGTAGTATTGATTGATAGTTGCAACACTCATAACTATATCCATAAGTGAGTTTCCGAGGCTGTTCATTGTTTTGTACAGGTAGTCTCTAATTTCCAATCCCTTATCGCTAATGGGGGGACCATGAAATGTGAAGGTCACTATGAAAATATTAAACTGTAGATGGGAGACTACAACCTAAAGACCCACATGTTTGCTATTGAAATGGGGGGTTGTGACATTGTTTTGGGTACTAAATGGCTTCATACATTGGGCCCGATCACAATAGATTTCCAGGATTTATATATGAGATTTAATGAGATTTCCAGGATTTACATTCATACATTACATGGACTCCAGGCAAGTGCTTCTACTATCATAAGCTTGCATCAAATGGAAAAGCTTTTGAAAAAGGGTCATCATCGAGTCATCACCCAATTTAATGCCATCCAAGCAACTAAACCCACTACTCCTCATATTCATCCTGAGATGCAACAGGTCTTAGACCACCATAAGTAGGTATTTGAAAAACCTAAAGAACTTCCACCCTTTAGGGTGAACATGATCATAACATCCCTTTGGTTCTGGGGGCCAACCGCCTAATGTGCACCCATACTGATATCCTTTCGCCCAAAAGAATGAAATTTTAAAAATAATCAAGGAACTCCTCAAAGCTATTGTTATTCATCCTAGCATCAGTCCTTATTCATCACCAGTGGTCATGGTGCTAAATAAAGATGGATAATGGCGCATGTTTCTAGACTTTTGGGACCCCAACAAGCTCACTATCAAAGAAAAATTTCATATTCCAACTATTGATGATCTTATTGATAAAGTACATGGTGCTCAATTCTTTATCAAGCTAAATCTTCTCTCTGGCTATCACCAAATACGCATGAAGGAAGTAGACATTCCCAACACTACCTTTCAAACTCATTAAGGCCATTAGGAATTCTTGGTCATGCCATTTGGTCTCTGTAATGCTCCATCTACTTTTTAAAGCCTCATGAACCACCTGATAAAACCATATCTCCAAAAAAATTTCCTCGTATTCTTTGATGAAATTCTCATCTACAGCCTAACCTAGGACAAACATCTTCAACATGTAGACCTAATCTTGCAATTGCTCTAGAATCACAAATTATTTGTCAAATTGTTCAAGTGCTCTTTTGGTGTAGAAGAAATCAAGTATTTGGGACACATTGTGGGTCGTGAAGGAGTGTGGGTTGATCGCAAAAAGATACAGGAAATGCAAGATTCGACTCAACCAAAAACCTTGAAGAGTTTGAGGGGATTCTTGGATCTCACTAGCTACTATCGCAAATTTGTCCACAATTATGGTCACATTTCTAGACCCCTCACTAATCTTCTCAAGAAAAAATCATTTCTCTAGACTGATGCAGCTCAATAGGTGTTCGTGGCTCTTAAACACGCCATGTGCTCCACTCCTGTATTGACCCTACCAGACTTCACCAAATCTTTTGTGATTGAATGTGATGCTTCCGGTACTAGTATTGGTGTTGTATTAATGCAAGAAGGTCGACCATTGGCCTTCAAAAATGATGAGACCCATAAATGGGTAATTATATGGGCTCATTTTGCCTCCTAACATAGTTTAATCAACCATTCTCTTAGCTTATTGCGTGTTTTTTTAATTATATTTATGCTTATGGAGTGAGTTGGTTTGGTTATTATACCATGGAGTCTAATATGTGTTTAATGCAGATTTTTGTTGAATTTTGGAGATAAAGTTAAAGATTTAACGGAAAATTGGCAGCAATAATTCGAAGTAGACAAGGGAGAGGATTTATAGGTGGGTGTCCCCCTCATTTATGACTCCCCACTTTGAATTCTCCTTCATGCAACTCAGAGTACAAACAACCACATCAATGCACTAGGAGGCAACTGAGCAAGTGGAGGATAAATTCTGTTTATCTCAAGTTTTGAGAGCCAAGCCTCCCTGATTTTAAGGAAGTTGTTGGAGCTTCAGTTGTATAAGTATAGAGGCCTAGGGCCTCATTAGGAAGTGGGTCAAATTTTTGAATTTTTGTTGCAACTTTTCTCTGCTCAACTTCGAGCTTACTTTTGTTGACATTTTCATGTAATCCTATTATTATTTTGATAATAAAGATGAGATCCTTTTTGAGCTAGCACTGAGTATTCTTAGAGGGCTGAAGCTATTGGGTTAGGGCCTGATCCATGCATCCAAGCTCCTCTTTTTCTGTACTTTTATGTTTCATTTCAGTTTATGCATTAGTTGTTATTAAATAAATTTCTTTCTTGGTTAAGAATAGGTTGCTTTTGGTGATTTATAAGGTTGTTTCCATTTCAGTTTTCTAAAGCAGGTTGAATAGTGATAGAGAGAAGATAAAAAAAGGCCATCAATAGAGCTTTGGCCTCCTTTCCTCCCCTTGGAACCATAAATTGAGGCCAAGACCCTCTTGTTGCCACAAAAACACAGATTTTCCTTCTCCATAAGATTCCTAGTGTTGTAGTTTGTTAAAAGGTTAATGCTTTGCTTCAGATTTATTTCACCATGCCTATTTCTATATTTGCAATAAATTTCCTTCCATTCTTTCTTCCCATGCAACATTTCTCAGCATTTATTTTCCTAGATCAGAGTTTAGACTAGCTTGATGCAAAATTTTGTTTTCTTGATGTATCTAGTTTCCTTGCTTGCTTAATTTGATTGTTTGATTTTCAGTTCTCTTGTAGCAAATATCTTCCCACAAAAAATCAACCAATTAGCCATCACCATCTCTCTTTGATCCATGTTCCACAGGTTTCCCAAAAGTTCCTCAGAAATCTGCCTTAATTTTTTGCACTTTTCCCATAGACTTTCCTCTCTTTCCCTGAACAAATCCACCCATCTTTCCCTCTCCTAATAATTCTTGGTGAACCCTAGACACCTTAACACATCATCCTAACCTTCATCTACCCTTTCCACCCACTTTCCCACCTTCAAAACCTCCAAAACTGCTCTCGGCATCCTCCTATAGACCACCTGTAGACCTCTTGTAGATCCCCTGCAGCCTCCTGTAGATTTTCCTGTAGGCTTCTGTTTGAAGTCCCATTATGGGAAAAGCCTCCAGAAGGCCACCTGAGACCTCCTAGGACCCATCCACACCATCCTACACCTCTTCAAATCCAAAAGTCTCCTTCCATCGCCACCTAATCACTGCTACATTCACAAACAAATAAATTATATGCATGACAATTTCACATAAAAATACATAAAAATCCAAAAAGATGGTTTTTCCTCATTTACTTCTAGAAATAGCTTGAGCAGATGTTGTTTACTTCCTAAGTAGGTAATGGCATTCATTTCATGGTTTTTCATCTCTCTTTCTGCAAAAGTAGGATTAGTTGGTTAAGTAGGGTTTGCTAGGTTTACTTTACATTTCAGTCCTTTTCCTTTTCTGCAAGCAGAGTAGCCTTTGTAAAGTAAGCTTTCATTTCTTTCATCACATATAGAGCTTCTTCTGGAATCCATAGAAGTTGTCTTGAGCTCCTAGTGATCTTGCGCCAGCTAACCAAGTGACAACCCACAGTAAGAACTAGTACTTGTGCATACAACACCGTCGCTTCCAAGTTTGTTACGAACTACTGGGTTGATAAAAGTAAAGTAGGAAGCCCAGGAGTTGCAACATTATTGCTGCAATAGTGGTGCTCACCAGCTTTTTGGTGTCGTTTCCAGGGAAGCGTCAGAGTATTCTGTGATTACTGCATTCTTCTATTCTCTATCGCAACATTCTGCCAAGTAGTTTATTTCAGCAAAAGTAGAATAGTTGTTTCTTTCAGTTTCTGCATTTTCTTGCTTTCCTTTTCAATTCTGCAATTTCCATTTTAGCAAAAGTAGAGTAGTTGTTTCTTTTAGTTTCTGCATTTCCTTGATTTCATTTTCAATTTTGCAAATTTCATTTCAGCAAGAGTAGAGTAGTTGTTTCTTTCAGTTCCTGTATTTCCTTTGCTTCTACAATTTCATTTCAGCAAGTTCATTTCAGATTAGTTGCAATTTGTTGTTCAATCAATTTCAGTTTTACAGGTAAAATCAGTGAAAAAAATAAAAACCAACCAAAAATATTTCCTTTCATGCCTCGTAGGAACAGAGACAATTCAAGAAAATTCTTGCCCAACACCCCCACTACATCACATAGTTACCCTTCTCTCTTCTTCGGTGGCAGTGATCAAGAAGAACCTTTAGGTGAACAACCTGAGATATTTGAAGAACCTATATGGGAAGAAGAAGAAGAAAACATTCCTCTAGAGCCAATGGCTGAAAACAGAAATGTTGGGAGCAGTACCTTTTCTTCCAATTCATCCATTAAAGGTGAAATTGGAAGCATGCTGGAAGACCTCAAGAGTGAGATGTTGCAGTTTATTTCCATGAAAATGGATGTCTTACATATCAAAAGGAAACAAGAGGAAGCATAGAGGGCTTTGGACATTTTTTTCCCTAGATTTTTCAGGAGGCATCTTAGGAGAGAATGTCCATTGAACTCCATAGAGGTTTGTTCAATCTGTGAAGAAAATCATTCTACACATAAGTGCCCTTCCTTGCCTGGACTTACAGTTGTATACCGAGGGGCCGAAGAAGCCACTAAAAATATCTATTACATAAACCAAAGGAGGCCGCATGGACCTAGACCATATCAGCAGGGGATGCAAGGGACATCTTAGGCATACTTCAACCCCAACCAATTTACATCCATACCTTCTTGGGGCCCCCCTGCTCATCCTTCCTAGTCCAGACGTCCTCCTTGGTCCTTCACATCTCCATATCATGCCCAACCAGCCACCCATTCATTTCAACCCTATGCTCAGCTGCAACTTCAGTGGAATGCATCTCATCAAGGGTGGAGGCCCCAATACATCTCTCTTCCCACTCTTCTGCCTCCACCACCTACCCATCCACAACCTTATCCACATCCATCTCAAATACACACTCCCACTCGACTACCTGTACCACCATTTCCAAACCCACACATTGAAGTGGCTCAACCCAATACAATGCTGAGGTACAACACTTCCAAACAACTCCTCTTGAGCTCAATGATATTCACCATAACTCAGGTAGAGTATTGTAAAAAAGAGATTAGATTGATATCATTGAAGGACCACATCCAGAGAAAGAAGATTCAAAAGAGAAGATCAAAGAAACATGGGCTGCACTTGATGAAGATAAGACATCAAAATCAGAGATCGAGAGAGCTCCCTCATGGTTACCATCAAATCCTCCATGTATTCAAGAGAAAAATCAACAAAAAGAGGAAGATGTGAAGGTCATGATAGAAGAAGACATGAAGAATGATCCAGATCAACAAAAGGACCAAGGACATTACAAATATATTGAGATATGGTTCCACACAGTCACTAAGTTGTAGCATCACTCTCTTCCTCAACTATGCTTGATCCCTTCAAATTCAAATCATTTGGTCTCTGAAATCCAGATATATGTCAAAGCATACATTTCTAGCCTCCACATCATTTTTTCTATCATCTCGATGTGCACATGGCTCCATTGGAAGTATTCTTATACTTGAAAGTAATTTTGTTCTTCAAGTAGGGTGGGGTAGAAAAATAAGAGAAAAAATGAAAAATAAGAGAAAAAAATAAAAATCTAAGGTGAAAACCTCCTTGGAGGCACCTCAGATTGGCTCATTGATTGAAAACCTCCATGAGGCGGTCAATGGGTTGGAAAGAAGAAAAAAGAAAAAGAATAAGATCCTTGGGTGAAAACCTCCCTTGGAGGCGCCTAGGGCAGGCAATTAGGGTGAAAACCTCTCTGAGGCGCCCTAGTTGTTTTCAAAAAAAAAAAAAAAGAGAAAAAGAAAAAGAAAAATGAATTTCTAGTTGTATTGCAGGTGCAGGAGGACTATAGGAAGCAACAACAGGTGCCAAGGAAGCTCTAAAACCAATAACAACACCTATCCTACCTTCCCTCACCTTTCTCCATCATTCTTGACATTCTTTTCACCTCACTGTGCTTCTTTTTCGAAAACTGTGTTTTCTACAGGAGGCCCTGTGTTTTCTACAGGAGGCTCCTGTAGAAATTACAGAGAGCCAGAAATGGATTTTAAAAGCAGTTTGAGGAATAGGGAAGCTTCATAAAGGGTTTATAAATCCTCCTGCAGTCTTCAAACCTCTCTTCCATCATTTCCAAGCCTGCATCACACCCCAAGCTCATTTTCCTTGCTGTCCAAAAAACTATAGGATGCAAAAATACATAGAGCAGAAATTTGTTTTTTTCATAACTTGAAAACCATGCATCCATTTAAAAAATTGTTTCATGGGGAGTTGCATATGGATGATGGTAACATGCTCAAGCAATTTCAGCAACTTCCAGTGCACGGTTACCAAGAAATTGGCCTCCATCACCTTCAACCATTTTTGCATTTTCTCAATATCCATGCATCCATTTAAAAAATTGTTTCATGGGGAGATGCATATGGATGATGGTAACATGCCCAAGCAATTTTAGCCAATTCCAGTGCACTATTTCCAAGACACAACCTTTATCCATTCCAAGCCAATGTTGGGTGGAGGTTTCAATGGATTTTATCATAGTTTTACCCAAGTCCAAAGGAAAGAGTGTCATGATGGTAGCAATTGAAAAAATTACCAAGTAAGCACACTTTTGTGCATTATCTCATCCATTTAAAGCCAATACAATTTCTACTGCATTTATGGAAACAATTCAAAAGCTACATGGAAACCCAAATATTATTGTAAGCGACAGAGATCCCATTTTCACTGGAAATTTTTGGACAAAATGATTTTCTTGTCTTGGTATTCAGTTAGCTCATAGCTCATCCTATTATCTTCAATTTGATGGGAAAATTAAGATAGTAAACAAATGTTTGGAAGGATATCTTTGTTTCTTTGTATCTGATAAACAAACACGAAGGGTTAAATGTTTTCCTTTGGCTAAATGGTGGTATAACACTTCCTTCCATACTGCAGCAAAAATGACCCCATTTATGGCACTTTATGGATATCATACACCATCCATTACATAATATTTAAGAGAAAATTCTAAGGTTCAAGCAGTGGAAGGTCACATTGAGCATCAATAACAAGTTCTCCAACTCTTAAAGGATAACTTCACTTTGGCGTAGAATAGAATGAAACAACAGGTAGATCAATATCACAACAAAAGAAGTTTTGATGTAGGTTATTGGGTATTACTATGGCAAAAACAATATAAACAAATCTCCCTCAAGAAAGCTAAGAAGGATAATAAATTATCAGCAAAATATTATGGTCTGTACAAGGTGTTGTAAAAGATTGGTACTATGGCATACAAATTGGAGCTTCCTGCAGCTTCTCGAGTGCACCTAGTTTTCCATGTTTCATGCTTAAATAAGGTTATAGGTGAAGAGATCCCAGTTCAACCAATATTTCTAGAATTTGACGAGGAAGAAAAAATCATATTGGAACCTAAAGCAATCACAGAAACAAGGACTCGACAGCTACGGAATCAATCAATTTTAGAGTATCTCATCAAGTTGAAGAACTTAACCGCTAAAGATTCCACATGGGAGGATGAGAATTTTTTACAAAAGCATCCATAACTACTCAAGCGTTGAGGAAAACACTTTTTTTGAAGGAGAGGGGCATGTTAGATCCCTATAATACTAGTGATTCCCCCATTACTATTGTCATTGTAGCCATTATTGTTATTATTGTGCCCCTATTGTCCCCATATTGTTATTATTGTGCCCCATAGAATCCCACTATTGTTATTGTTGTGCCATTATATTATTATTGTTACGTCGGCTTTGATTATATTGTGACCCCTTAGACTCCCGTATATAGAAATGAGGTTTTGTCATTTGTATCATCCAAGAATTGTTCATTTGTGTAATGTAAAGAAGGTTTCCCCCTCGAACAAGATGATTGTGAAGTCGTTGATCTATCTTTTCTTCTATTTTGTGAGTTGGTTACATAACAGTAACATTTATAGATGATTACTCTAGAATTGTGTGTGTCTATGTTCTCAAAACAAAAACCAATGTGTTTAAATTATTTAATAAATTTAGAGTTTTAGTTGAAAAGAGAATTGGTAGATAAATTGTGTTTAAGAATAGATAATGCAAGTGAGTTCACATCTTTGGAATTTGAGAAAGATTGCAAGAAAGTTGGGATTGAAAGACATAAAACCACATTATCCATTCCCCAGAAAAATTCCATGGCATGATGCATGAAAAAGACTCTTCTGGAGGGAGCAAAGAGTGTGCTCAGTAATTCTAATTTGAAACAAGATTCATGGGCATAAGTAGTTATTACATCTTACTATCTAGTAAATCATTCACGATAAATTACAATAAATTGTAATATTACTGAATAGGTATGGATAAATCATTCTTGTGATTAGTCAAATTTAAAAAAAAAAAATCTTGTGAAGATTATGCTCTTACTCTTAAAAATCAATATTCCAAGTTAAGCCCCAAATCAAAGAAGCATATATTTATTGGTTATGATGATGCATTTAAGAGATATATTGTAGGATCCTACTTCCCACAAAATAATCATTATTAGATATGCAATATTTGATGAATTCCCTCTCATAAAATAAAACATTATAGAAGTTGAAATTGAACAAGAACAAGTACCACAAAATCAACAAATTGAGTTGGAGACTTATCCATCTACGTAAAATAGGAAGAAGGAAGATTTTTTTTTGAAGAAGATGGCGTGGACACAAAAATGTAAAAGAAAATGTTGAAATTCCACAACCAACACTAAGGGGATCTACATGGAATAAAATCCTCCTAAGAGGTATGGAGATTATGTTTCATCCATTTCTTTGATTACTATTGATGGGGAACTGTAACAAATCCTGCCACCCCCTTGGATTATTATTGGGTTGTGGAAGTGGTTATATTAAAACCAACTCGACCTCCATGGTTTCATCATGAAGATGGGGTTATAAAAATCCTTATTTTCCAACTTTTTGAAAATCCAAAATGAAAACTACCATTGCCTTCGACCTCTCAAGAGAATTCTGGTGATATAAATTTATCACAATATGATTCCTTTATTGAAAGTTATACCCATTAGAGAAATCAGGCCCCCTCAACCCTGCCACATCAGCATGTACTGCCATGTAGCACTACTAAGTGGTGTGCATGGCTTTGCCACGTCAACTATGAACCAACGTGGTTCTTCCCACGTCCTTACACCATATCACATCTGCACTCTGTGGCCTTCCTTTGATAATTATCCTAGTCATCTCACACGGCATGCTGGGACGTAAAACCCTATGTTATGTCCAGGGAAATTTCCCACTCTATGACCCCCATCTACCATGACTCCCTGCAATGTGTACTACGAACATTGTTGGTAGGTCCACAGTTCATGGTGATGTGGCTTTTTTCTATGTATACTCCATGTTGGTGCCACATATCACATCCGACCCAAAGTGGGACCACGTGCCACATACCATGGGCTATGCCATGTCATAAAATATCCATGTCACCCATCCTCCAGAAATCCCACTGACATCATGGTGATGTCAGTTTGCATGTGGCACATCCTCTAATGGTGCCATGTGTCCTCAAAAGGTGGCTTTATTGGCATCTAATGGGTCAACTATGCATGCCATGTTTCATGCTTCATAAGCATCACGTCAACACTATACCTCACGATCATCCTGGTCATCTCCACATGGACCAATCTAGCCTACGTGGAACATACCAACTCAGCTCAACTGGGGTTCCCACAGTACTCAACGTTTTCATGTTTTTGCATTATAAACATTTCTAGCCTAAATGATATTTCTTTATCTCATTTCACACAAATGTTTTTTTTTCCCAAGATATATATTTTCTTGTCCCAATCCCATTCCATAGCACCACAATATTCAACCTATCACGATCCAACTACTACACTGGCACAACGCTTCATGAATCTCCATGTCAGGTAATTTGGATTTTTCCCATCCCGTGCCCAGTAGCTTCTATCACAACACTCAACACATGACATACAAACAACTACCCTAGCGTGACATGACATGAATCTCCTTTTCAAGTATCATGTATTTTTTTCCATCCTGCACCTAGCACTCTCTATCAGCTAGTGCCACTCTAGTCAACAATGCATACACAGGGAAGGTGCAACACAACAAAATTATTTACCATCCATTAACAAGACACTTTATGTTCTTCTCTTTGTTTTTGGCTGAGTTCCAAAATTCATTACATTCATGTGTATGTTAACTCCATGGATCTTATCAGCTAAGGTATGAGTCTTGTCATTTACACTCTAGGACTATAGAATGTTTACATATGTGTGGGGCTTGTTGTACCCTATTATGTTCAAAACTAGATATCAACCTCCAACAACCTTTGAACAACAAGAACTTTGACATCTCCAGGGAAATCACCGATGGAAAATCACCTCATATAGAGCTCGCTTTAACTCTCTAAATACTCCCACATGGACTATTAATAGCATTAATTCTCATGCAATATCAACGTTTGCAAGGCTCCAAGACCCCTTAATCATAAGAGCATACACATGGGAATTTACGAGGATCCAAGATCCTTCGATCATAAGAGCATATACATGAGGCATATCATCAGAGATAAGAGAACATCACATTATTTTCACACCAAAACTATACTTTTCTAATACATATAGTAATTTAACACCATTCACACTATAAGATTTGTTGAGTGCATCAATTAATTCATGGGTCTCACATAAGGAGTCTTACTACATAGGGAGTCATCAACAAAATATGGAAATATCAACAAACCTTCCCCAACTGGGAAATCATTCAGATGAGAATCTCAATAGAAATAGCCATAAATATCACATTCCATTGTTAATAATGCAAACGCATTCATAGTTATAAAAAAAAACATTGTCACTCCTTTATAACACAATCGATATACATGAAAATATACTTATAAAATTGAGTTATTGACTAGAAACTGAAGGAGGTACTTCGATTTTCCACTCAATTGTAGGCTAGTTGCACCATAATATTTATTACAATTTTCCACCCCCGAGCCATATGCATGGTTTAGGGGAGTGCTTCTCAGGGATTATGACTCAAGTTTAGCTAAGGTATCGCTTAGTCCTCTAGGAGTATGGGGTTTTATTTATAGGTGGTTATCAACTTACTGTACTAGCACTAAGAGGTTTATTAACTTCACAACAAGCAATCAACACCCAATTCCTCCTCTGAGCCTCCCACCAATATTTCAATCTTGGAGACTACAGTCAAATTTCTCCAGTGCATCAATACTAGGGATCATACCTAGAACAACTATGAGTTAAAATTCTTAGCCATAACTCTCCAGCCTTTTCTGTGCTCCTCCCTCACCAAATTTTTCTCCTCTCCTCATTTTTTCTTATTTCTTTTCATTCTTTTTCTTATTTTCTCCTGGCTCCCTCATCTTCCTTTCATGTCATGGGATGAATAAGAAGGGTGTGGGCATCTCCCCTACCCCATCATTTATTTGTAACTTTTAGTGGTGGGGTGTTATGTCACACTAGCCCGCCTAATTATAGCTCTCCCTCGGACCATGGATATTTTAGTCCCACTCCTCAAGCCAACCAAATAAATTTTATTTTATTTTATAATTACATAATGTCTCAACTAGATATGATCCTCCATCCTGACATTGTAGAATCATCATTTAATTTTACAAAAATATGAGTCAACATAATGGGTGTTACAAACACCACCCCCTTAAAGGAACACCATCCTAAATTTTCTATACATAGAACACAAAATTCAAATAGTGAGCTTTATATATACACAACTCCTTTACATTTACATATGGTAAACAAAAATCAGTGAGACACCCTCATCTGATCTACCATTTCCTAAGTGGCTTCATCTAGTCAAACATGCCTCCACTACAATTTTCCCTACTTGATTACTTGATTCGAGAGTGTGGTCTGCCTCCATTGTCCATCCATGCCATCCACTGTGCTCAATGCTCCTTCAGGGAATCCATTCAACTCATTATTTCCCGACACACACCTCACGCATATCTAATCCCAATGAGTATGTGTATGATTCTGTGAAACCAACTCACCTTGCAATTTTGACATCCTCTTCTCTGCTTCATCAGTCCCTAGAGTCATCTAGCTCCTCTTCCATGCAGTCGCACATATTCCAAGTTCAAGCATCCCATTCTCTTCTTCCTTAATCCCTTAGGTGATCCATTCCTTAACAAATATTCCTCACACAAGAATAGTCTTTTCAATCAAGGCATACCGCTTCCTTGCTTTAATAAAAGAGCACATGTATCATGACATTCTTCGTGCTGATCAATTCATGTCACGGGGTTCCAGTGTCATCAAAATGGATCAATTCCTAAAGTCTTCAGCTCCATTATGTCGTTGTATCACATGATATTGTCAATGGGTTGATGTCATTTTCCTTGCAGTCAATCTCATATACTCATGTTAGACAATTCATTTATTCTCCTAATCAGGAGCACAAGAGTATTATGAGTTTTAATCATAAAAACTTTTAAACATATTAAATCATAACTTAAAACAAAAATCTCTTTGAACTAATAATTAATACTTCTTTGTGGCTTCCTCCTTGCTTCTACACTGAGTGGTTTATCAACTGAAGCAAGAACTTAGTATTGTGCATGCTCCACAAAATCTTCAGTGAACTCCATCTTCAAATCTAGCTCATTGAGTGGTTTATAAACTCAAAGGAAAGCACTCAGTGGCGATCAAACTACTCCACATAGTCTTTTCTTACAATCTTATCCTCAAATCCAACTCACTAAGTGGTTCTTACTCTATGGTGGTCACACTACTCCACACAATATTTTCGTAGAGCTCCGAACATGCTTCCTCATGCTCTAATCCCATTGATCATGGGCATATTTATTCTCCCACTAGATACTCACCTTTATGGATCCATGCAACTAGGCACAATTTCGTATTGATAATCTTCTTCTTGAAAACCCATCTCCATCATGCCACTTGTGTTACAACAATTAAGTTATTTCATGAGGTATACTCAAAATTTCAAAACAAAATTTTTAGTTGCCTAATCCTTGATTCATCTAGAAGCTTGATCTCATAACTATGAGACTTCTAATCATGTTGGTGGGCTCCATTTCACACACACACACAAAATTTGCATAAATTCATAATAGCCCGAAGTGACATCCAAATTGTTACACCTATAATATTTCTAGCACTCAAACTAAATTCAAATAAATTAAATTGACATTATCATTGAATTGTATATGCATGTCCAATTTATTCCAAGCATTTCATAATGCAATTAAACATTTATTTCATGAGACTAATGAGTCAAACATGAGATATGCATGTCATTAAATTCAATAGAAATTTTAATTCTCCATTTCACTCAGCCCACATTACAAAAGTTATTGCAAGGTTCCATGGAGCCTTCACCATTGCACTTCATGGTATCCATACAAACATACATTAATTTGAAACAACCATTTTCAGTTTCAGCTAAAGTAATTCTTACCCAATTCCTTTCCTTTACCCTTTTTACCTTGGTTTTCAATACCAACACTTTTAGCTCAAGACATTTTATGCATCCAACTGGTTGATGACATTCATGCTATTATAATGCTTAATAATTCCTAAAATGGTCGTAGCATCACATATTAGTCATAATTACATCAAATTTGCTATTCATCTATTTCAATGAAAAATTCATACATGCATTTTCATTTGCATTTAATTCCAGCGTGTCCTCATCCATGCTAAGCATATGTTGTCAATTTCCAATCTCTATTATTGTCATTCATGAACACAACAAAGGTCGAAAGCATAAGCGTAAGTTCCTTAACACTAGTAGTTAACAACAGTAGGTCACTTTACACACTTGCCCAATGGATAATACATGTGGCATGAAATCCTATTAAATATCTTCACTGAGTTACTCAAAACATGGAAAATACAAATTCCATTTTCATACAATTCACACAGTGATCATATTTTAAATATTAACCACTTATCTTACTATTATTATGGTTCTCAACCAATGACCTTTCGAGCCAAGATAATATCATTATACCTTCATTGCATTTTCTCTTATTCATAAAATAAAGAGTGCATATACCAACCATACACAATTTTGATTAAGAGAAACCCCTTTTAATGCCATTCTCATGGTTGTTACATTACATTCCATTTTGTTCAATTGGACTCTGCTAGGCCCATTTTAGTTGTTCTGTCATTTTTTTATACCCTTTGACTACCATTTTTCTTATGCACATGGTTTAACCAAGGTCTTGCACTTCTGCTTGTTTTTTTTTTTTCACCTTGGATCTTCTCTAAAGCCATTTTCTTCCCTTTCTCGCACCAAAAAAACCACCCAAAACAAACTACAAAAGGCAAGAAGAAATACAAAAAACAGAGAAAAACCATGATATAAAACACATGAGAAAAGGTAAAGTAGCATGCCCATGCTCAAAGGCAACAACAAAAGAAACATAACATTTGTGGTCAACGATAATAACAACGGCATGCAAAAAATTCCCTTTCACACATCATCCATATTCCCAACAAATTCAATCCCTTAATTTTTGGTGTTTAGGGTGTCAATCACCAACATATGCACAAAATCTGAGTCATAGTCTTTCTCGAGGTCTATAACAACCTCAAAATGTCAACATCCCTATAAATAGTTCAAGAAGGGATTGTTCAACATTTCAAGGAGCTTCAGGGAATTCTTTCCCATCTCTCTTCTTATTCAAGTCACTTCCTTTAGTGAGATTGGTTGTTGATTCATGCGCCTAAAATTCACATGAACTACTCTTCTTCTTTCACGGTTGGTTAGGGAAGTCTCTTATGAGATGTTCCTATCCACAATGCCAACATGAAATTGGATTTATTTTCTCTTCAACATTACGAGGAGACTTTCTAGCTTTGTTAGCATGATGTTCTTATGTATCTCTAGAAATTGATACCTATTGTAATGACCCTTTCCTATATGATATATTATATACCAGCATTGTGTTCATACTTTCCTGCTCCTTTTGCTTCCTAATGAGCTTTTTATTTTCTAACTTGCAGCTCTTCAGTTCACCTTTCAATATTTTCAAGGCTTCTTCTCTTTCAAGGGAACTCTTCCTTATGTACTCATGATAAACTTGGTCCATGCTACACTGTACCTCAATGACGTCCATCCTTTTATTTCTTACTTCCCATGCCAATACCAAGCATGTTGATTTGAAGCATGTTGATTTGTTGTTATTCACATATCTATAACTCATGTTAGCGACATATTCCAAGAATCAAAAGTTCATATTAATATGTTTATATTCACATCATTACCAATTTTGAAATCAACCCTTTTACTAAGACTAGTAGCCAAAATATTATAATTCAGTTAGAAAACAAACTGACATATTAGAAGTTTCCATTCTATCAGTTCACAATTCTAATATAAAACATGCATTTAACATACTTAGTCAATTCTGTAGTCAATACGAATCCCAAGAAATTAAAAGAGTGCATCAACACGTTTATACCCATAACAATCAACATCTTACAAAATTTAACACTCATGACATCTACAAGTTTAAAAGCATGTTTTTCCTTTCATAAAAAACAATATAAAAATGATAAACCAGTAAGCTTGAATCATTTGCATGCAAGCCTCCTCAATTTTAGTGCTAAGCCTTAATCTCTAATTTTTTCTCTCACTTTCATGGCCCATCCAGTCTAAGTGTTGAACCATGCTCTGATACCACTTTGTAACAAACACTCCCAGTCCCTTTGTAACTCGACCTTCATGGTCTCGTTACGGGGGTGGGGTTATAAAAAAACCTTATTTTCCAAATTTCTAAACATCCAAAATAAATACCACCATCATATTCGTCTCGACGAGGAATTTCCAGCGATATCAATTTTATCTCAATCTGATTCCTGAATTGAAAGTTATAACCATTAGAGAAATCATTCCCCCTCAACCCTACCACATCATCCTGTATTGCCACATGCAATTACCAAGCGGTGTGCATGGCTCTACCATGTCAACTATGAACTAATGTGGTTCTTACCATGTCTTTGTGCCATAGCATGTTAATACCCCAAACACTTCCTTTGGAAACTATCCTAGTCAACTCATGCAACATGTTGGGATGTAAAACTTTATGTTATGTATCAAAAAAAAAATTCACTATGTGACCCATATCTATTGGAGCTCCCCGCAATGAGTACTGCACACATTACTAAGATGTTCACAATCCACAATATAATAGCCCTAGTGAAGATTTCATGTAATAAAGTAAATAAAGGCAAAAACAAGACCACGGTAAGGGACACGTATTCCAAGTTGAATGTTGGGAAAAGATATCCTAGTGGGCACCATTAGATGTGTATTTTGGCTAAGGAAAATTGGCAAAGGCTAAGGAAAATGCATTAAAAGGTAAAAATGATTTTTTGGCACATTTATTTATGAAAATAAAGGAAAATAGGAGAAAAGGAAGGTAAAAGGTCACAGGTTGCATGTGAGGAGGAAATTGAAGGAAAAGAATGGAAAATGAAGAAATTAGAGGCCTCATTCATAAAAGGCTTCTTAGGATTAGTTGGTAGGCTTGGTCAATGTAACCTTTTTTCAGTTCAAGTTTGGATCTCTCTCATTATTCTCTCTCTCTCTCTCACTCTTGGTCACTTAGGGTTTTCTTGGGTCACTCTAGATTTGGATCACAGAAGGGAAAGCAAACAAAGGGAAAGGAAAGAAATCAAGGATCAAGGAAGAAGAGAAGGATCAAGTAGTTTTAGTAGGAATACTTGCATGTAACCTTTTGCATCTGTGATTTCCTAGCTGGATTGGACATGCATGGCTTTGCATGTTGATGTATGGTTCTCTTGCTGTCGATGGCATGGTTTTGTTGAGTTATGACAATGGTTTCAACCTAGCCTTGCCTTTTTCCGGATGCCATGGTGTTGGGATGTTTATTTTAGTTTTGAGCTTTGGTTTCTTGGATGGATTTCGGAATCCATGGCGGAGGTGGTCTCAAGTTTCATTACCAAAGGCCTAGGAATCCCTTGCTTGGCTTTGGCGGGATACAAAGTAAAGCCTAAGGGAGAAGTCTTGGTTTAGGGCCTAGTGAGCTGGGTTTGGATTGCGGTAAATCCTAAGAGACAGGTCTCATTTTTGGGCCTAGTGATCAGGGATTGCATTGTGGTAAAGCCTAAGAGACAATGAGAAGGAAAATTACTCAAGGATAGTGATGGATTCTGCATGGCATTCCAAGTTCAGTTCTCTTGTGATTGGATCACCAGTTTTGGTGTGATCATGGTTTGATGAGGGTGGAGATTGTTTAACCTCTGGATTCCCTTGGTTGTTCTTGGATTAGTTGTTCTATGATATACCAGATTCATGCTTGGAATATGGCATGGGGGTGACTGGCTGAAAGAGAGATTTGGTTCAACCATGTCTATGGTCGAGTGGTACATGGAAGTCTCGAACCTGGTCGGATTTTCCTATGATTTAAAAAAGCTAAGTTCTCTTAATTTTGTACTTGTTTATATGTAGATTTAATGGTTGTCATATCTATGATATTTATATGGTTTAATGCTGGTTATAATCATGGTTATGTGACTTGTTCATGTCATGGTTATTTCATGTATTTACTTGTAGTTTTTAAATGGATGGGTGAAAGACCTAATTGATGATCTAATAGCTCAATGGAGAAGGAAGTGTTCCTTCTGTTTATGTTTCATAAGTTCTTTTAGTCATTTATGAATTTTCTTGTATCCTAGACCTATAGGTTGCATTGATGCCAAGTGTTTAATAGAATGTCATTCCTGGTTGGGGATGCTCAAGCCTAGTCCTAAGGCTAATTTTTGATTTATTAGCATTATTATCATGTATTTGATGGATTTTGAAGGTTGTAGCAAGTTCTGGGCAGAGGTCAGGATTCTGGGCTAGAAAAGTGGCTCAAATCTCGAGGTTGTTGGCACAGGTCTGCTGAGAAAGGTCCATAGTCGCTAGCACATAGGCCTATGAGAGCGACTTTGAGTTGTTGGTCATTGTCTTCCCTATAGCATGAGAGCGACTTTGATTTAAGAGGTTTAAAAAATTAGTGGGACCCAGGGACAAGATGTTTGAGTCGCTAACATGTCTCTTGGGGGTGTAATTGCTAATGTGGATGGGTTTTTTTGATAAGTTATGTTGATTCCATTTATTTAAGGTCACCAAGGAGATTGAATCACTTATAGTAACCTCTCTCAGTACATGTTTTCTCGACTGGTTGGCTACTTGGGTGGACTTGGGAGGAGGGGGTGTTACAAATTGGTATGAGAGCAGGTTGCACTCTCTTCAGGTCATATTTGATACCATAGAGTGGTATCAGAGCATGGTTGTTCTCTTCTTGGATGAATGTGTTTGTCATGCATGAATGTCAGTTGCATGTGTGTCTCTTACACTTGCATTCCATGTGCTTTTTGCATTGAATAATGATGGATCATGATTGTAATAAGGTTGTCACAAGGAACTTAATGTGATTTTGTGGGATGCATCGTCGGAAGTATATGACTAGTTGCATATGGTTTTATGTCAGTTACATGTTGATTATATGTCAGTTGACTACACCATTGTAGGTCGGGTGCATTCTTAAATGTTTTGATTACATGTATCAGTGTTGTCGGTTGGTTACAAGAATTCATCACTTATGCTCGACTACATGTGTTCATACATATGTGTAGTTGATTAGGCATTGCTTATGCATGTTAATGGTTGCATGTGGCAATGTGTACAATGGAGTAATGGTTGTTTTCATGCATGAGGTTATGGTTTTTGTGGTTGATATGGTCATGCATTGATGACTGGGCTATAGCTAGAATGATGTGAATATGGTTTGGTACTCATGTGTTATATGTCTATATGTTGTTGATTATGCATGTATGGTCTTGGTTATAGTTATGCACGATTGGTAGGTCGAACATGCCGTGTGAAGTCATGGTATGAAATTTTGGTCATCCGGTTGATATTGGTATGTTATGATGCTAATGTGTTGGCTGAGATAGAGCAGGAGATGCATATCATCATAATAAGGTTGTAGCATTAGACTTTGGGATAAGAGAAAATTGTCATACAAGTATTGTATGTTTGGCATGCAAGTATGTAAGTAAATGATTGTTATATGCATTAGGTTTATATACACTAGGTGTATGTACATGTCTTTTGATGTTATGGTTACATTCATGATAGATGTTAGTTGATTAGTGTAGTTATATGCACGTGTTAGATAGTCAAGAATGATAGTAACCTATAGTTGTATGCATTGCTATTGTTGTTTTATATTAGATAACTTGATGATTATGTTATATGTTATTGATGAAGTATCTTATAGGTTAACTTGTTGTTGTTAAATGATAATTAGCTTAATGATTAGGGTTATAACATTTATACCTTGATGTTATATGTTTCACACTAAGTTGGATTGGCCTATGCAGATGGTTAGGGTTATGACATTCAGGTATGAGCGGACATATTTGTGACATGGTGTTGTTGTACTAGTCTAGATTGACTTTGCATATGTGTGAATGATAATTGTGTATGAGTTATGATGTAAAAATGCTAGCTAGTGACTATTTGGATATCATGATCTTATTTATGTTTGGGTTAATATATTGTGAAGATATATCATGCTAATATGGATTGATTATGCAAACAAGATTGCCTCACTTGAGATATATTAAGGTATGAACTTGTTTATGTCGTCTACCTTGTGCTTGATTGTTTGATTATGACATATATTTGTTGTTTGAGTGTTTGGTATCTAGTTGATTTTTTGACATGGTTTGTTAAAAGTTGGTTGAATGTTTGATGAATTGCATAATATGAGTATGTGTTCAAATGATTTTGTTTTAAGATTATTGTACTAACACATATATGTTAGGACAGTTGATATGTACTTGAGTATAGTAAGTGATAGTTGTAGCATTGTGTATAAGGACTATGAGTTGACTATGGATTATGACATGCTTGTTAGCCTTGATAAAAATGATTTCAAACTAATAGATATTATTGTCTCAATATTGGAACATGTGGTTGACATGTGCGAGTAGTTGTAGGGTAACATGCTTAGTATTAGCGTGAGAAGGTAACAATGGATGTGTTTACATAACTAATAGTTGCTTGATCAAACAGTGCATAGAAAGCCTCGATTGCAACAAGGTAAAAAGGTAAAAGAAAGGAATTGGGAAATAATTCCCATGTCTTTGTTTGGAAACCCTAATTCCAAATGAATGAGCACTTTGCACACAATAAGTCTTCTTAACCTTGATTTTTGTGAAAGTATGTGGATATGTGATGTATTCATGGACATGTAATTGACATGTATATTAGCTAGTCTCTAGCTATAGGTGGATTTGTCAAGGGAATTGGAGTCCCTCAAGATATGGCATGGGTGTGTTCAACTAAAAGGCAACGTGCTTGGCACAATAAGGTAAGGTAACTAGTATGTTGTTATGTTTATTTATGCACTAACAATTATGTGTGTATGGAAGTATGATGTAGGGAGTTTCATGGAAAGAGAGGTTGCCATGAAATCTCAAAGAAGGCTCAGGTTGAGATTTTCTTTGGAAGCACTAGGAACCATGGGGATTGAGTCATGGTGTCTATTGTTAGTCTGGCGCTTTTAGTCTTTTGTGATTGTTGTGCTTGATTTGTGATTTTGCGTGTGTCTAGTGCATATCTATGCCACTTTATTGTGATGTCGTGTTGTTATTAGTTTTCATGGTTTTCTTCTTGGTGTTGCCTTTTATGTTTTGAGCCTTGGGAATTGGTTGGGAAAGGGGAAATTTAATGGAGCTCTGGGAGAGTTGTGTGGTACCCAACAGGTAATGTAAGACTAAGATGAAGCTTTGTGCATGAGTAAGCACAGAGGAAGGTAAGACTATGGTAGTCGGTTGGACTGGTTGGGTCCATTGATGTAAATGGATGATGGCAGTACAGCCATGAGAAAGGTGACCAGAAAAGGTAAATTCAATGGATAAGAGGTGCCAGATTCCTTGGCCAAGTTGGGAATTGTGGTTCTCAACGTTGTGCATGCTATGCAAAAATAGGGAAGTTCTACTAACCTAGACCTTATGTTATCTGGTAATTATTTTGTGATCATGATTATGCTGATGTTTATATATGTATACATGTATGTATGTATGCCATTGTCTGATATGACAATGATATTTTTATGCTAATGATTATATATGTATGTATGTATGTATCTGTGTCGCTGTCTGACAAGGTTGTCATGGATTGTTCTTGTGGAGGAATGATTTCTTATGTGAGTGAATGGCATGAAGATATTCTTGGTTCATGATAAATCAAGTGGGAAGAGTAGTCATGACAAATATGCAAGGTCAGTATCATGTGGATATGAATTGATATTGTATTATGCCTATTTTTTTATGTTATTACAAGTAATGTGAATGGATACATCAGGGAAATGAAATCAATGTGGTCTGCGACATGTTGGGACAAGCATAGATAAGACACTGGGAGCAAGGTTTCTTGGTAGAGATAGTGTGATTTTGGATGTGAAGTACTATTGTTGTGCATATGTTGTATATGGTGTACATGTTGCATCTATGATGTTATTCGCATACAGTGTTGTGTATACATAGCGTGTTTACATTTGGTTTATGCAATGTTATGTACACAATGGTACAAATAGTGTTATCCAAATATTTCATATGTAGTGTTGGGTATAGATGGTGCCATGTACATGATGGATATGAGGTTTTGTATGAATATGGTGTTGTTCACATGTTGGATATGCAATGCTATGTACTTATGACACTATGTACATGTTGGATATGCAGTACTATGTACATATGGTGTTTTATGCATGTTGTACATATAGTGTTGTGTGCATGATTGTACAAGGGGTGTTGTGAGCATGTGGTGTCGTGTACATGTTGTACATGTGGTATTGTGTTCATGTGGTGGTGTGTACGTGTCATGCATGTGATGCTATGTACATGTGGTGTCGTAGACATGTCGTGCATATGGTATGATGTACATGTGGTACTGTGTACATGTTGTGTAGGGGGTGCAGTGTACATGTGGTATTGTGTACACGTTGTGCAGGTGGTGCCATGTACATGTGATGTTGTGCACACATTTTTCAGGTCGTGTGGTGTATAAGTGGTACTGTGTACATGTGTTACATATGGAATTGGTGTAGATGCCTGTAGTGCATGGTGTTCTATGACGTGTGTAGTTGCATGTGTGTGATGCACACTATGTGTATGTGCACATGGTTGAGGAGAAGGCATTGGGTGTTTGTCTAGTGTGGCCACTGATTCAAAGTGCATATGGAATAAAGACAAAGGTAGAAGCTAAGGATTGATGAAAGGCTAAGTATCAACATTTTATTTCAGTTTTATTATTCATGTGACTTATGAATGTGGTATATGATGATTATATGTGATCTATGATTCTGGTTTATGATGGTTACATGTGATTTATGATGATGATCTATGGTGATTATGTTTTGAGCTAATCAGGCATGATATGATTATACATGATGTTTTGATCAAAAAGTTAGTTTGACTTTTGTGACAGGAAGCGAGCAAGATTGCAAGTGTATCTTATCAACGAACTACTAATGAGGTATGATTTGAGGTTATTTCAATTTATTTGAATCTAATGGAAATTATGTGCTTGTAAATGCATGAACATGCCCGGTTGGGTGGTTGAAATCAACTACAAGAATTGGCAGCACAACAAAATCAATTGGAACATGCAAAAGTATGTTGGTAAAGTACTTCAAGAGTAGGGTCATTGAGGGACACTTGGTACCCAATAGTTTCCATTGATTTCCATTAGCATGCTATTACCGATATGATGGTTTTGAGGTAGGTATATGCCTTGGGTTTTGTATCTTCCGATGCAAGGAAGCCTTGCCAAGGGATGGATCGCCCGGGATAGGGGATTTTGGGGAACTTGGAAGGTGAGTGACTGCACGGAAGGGAGTGACCAGATTTCCCAAGGGACTGTGTAGTAGAGAAGGGAAGGTTGCAGATATATTTGTTTTGGTCATGAGAATTTCCAGATGGAATTAGATGCACATTGGGAGTGCGCGCTGGAACAATGAGTCGATAACTGTTCACTGAGCAGAAAATTGATGTAGGGTTATAGTGTTGGAAATTGAATGCAATTTGATTGTGGCAGTGGATTCTGGACTTCTTGGGAAGGAGGTGAATCCTGGTACTACTTTGAGGGTGGAGGTGTGATCCTTTGGATTCCCTTGTTGATTGATATAGGCATTGTATCCTCTTATTTCCTGGTTGGTAAAATGTGCATATGTGGCTATTGTAAATACCGTAATGAGGTGTTATAAAACTCCAGTATGTGGTATGGTTGTTATCTGGTCATGTTGTCATGATGTTTTACTTTTGACTAGGTCATTCATTATAAATGTTGTAATGAGCTAAGTTATAAAGCTCCATGGGCAGTATGTTTGTTTTTCAGTGGTTTTGCTAAGGTCTTGGTGTGGTTTAACACCGAGGATGGTGTTCCCTAAGGGGGAGGGTTCTGTAACAGCCCTAGTGAAAATTCCATGTAATAATGTAAATAAAGGAAAAAACAAGACCATGGGTAAGGGACATGTATTCCACGTTGAATGTTGGGCAAAGATATCCTAGTGGGAATCACAAAATGTGTGTTTTGGCTAAGGAAAAATTGCAAAGGCTAAGGAAAAGGCATTAAAAGGAAAAAGGGAATTTTTGACACATTTTTTTATGAAAATAAAAGAAAATAGGAGAAAAGGAAGGTAAAAGGTCACACATTGCATGTGAGGAGGAAATTGAAGGAAAATAATGGAAAATGAAGAAATTAGAGGCGTATTTCATAAAAAGGCTTCTGAGGATCAGTTGGCAGGCTTGGTCAGTGTAACCTTTTTTCAGTTCAAGTTTGAAGCTCTCTCATTATTCTCTCTCCCTCTCTCACTCTTGGTCACGTAGAGCTTTCTTGGAACACACTAGATTTGGATCAAGGAAGGAAAAGCAAGCAAAGGGAAAGGAAGGAAAGTAAGGTTCAAGGAAGAAGAGCAGGATCAAGCAGGTTCAACAGGAATACTTGTAGATAACCTTTTTCCTGTGTGATTTCCTAGCTGGTTTGGACATGCATGGCTTTGCATGTTGGTGTATGGTTCTCTTGCTATCAGTGGCATGGTTTTGCCAGGTTATGACAATGGTTTTCATCCTAGATTTACCTTTTTCCAGATGCCATGGTGTTGGGATGTTTATTTTGGTTTTGAGCTTTGGTTTTCTGGATGGATTTCATAATCCAGGGAAAAAGTGGTCTCAAGTTTCTTTCCGAAAGGCCTATGAATCCCTTGACCGGTTTTGGAGGGATACACGGTAAAGCTGTGGGAGAAGTCTCGATTTAGGGCCTATTGATCCCAGTTTGGATTGTGGTAAAGGCTAAGAGACTGGTATCGGTTTAGGGCCTAATGATCTGGGATTCGATTGCGGTATAGCCTAAGTGACAAGGAAACAAAAAATTCCTCAAGGATAGTGATGGATTCTGATGGCATTCCAATTTCG